>JAPDDN010000117.1:0-62824 GCA_027422405.1 Ptychobarbus kaznakovi
CAAATAGGCTAATAGGTACCCAAGTTTCAGTTGTTCTGTTGTGGGGTGTATGGGATGGCCTGGATGGGTGTGAGATTTCCCGGCCTGAAAATTGGTCCCATCCGCCCCAGGCTACGCCCCTGCCACGTCCTCGTTGATCTGTGAACAGCTCCAAGGAGAACGTCACGTGCTGTCCTCTCAAATTACAGTATGACATGACATAAATGCAGCAAAAGATCAAAGAAACATCCTGTCCTTTAAATTAATCCAATTATTGTTCTAGAATTTGTACGGGCTTCATATTTTTCAATGCCAAGAGTTTTATAATTAGCAATTAATTTAATTTTGCGAAGTGGATTTGTTACTCGTGACAGCATTATTTAAAGTTTTTTAATCCATACGATCCATATGAAGACATAACTGACTGTGTTTAAATTAATTGTTCATCATGGAAGTATTCGGCACCAATAGCCCTGTGGGCAGCATGCCGACATATAGACATTGTGCTGTGGGCGTCCCGAGTTCAAATCCCAGCCAGTGGATCTTTCCCGATCCTGCCCCCTCTCTCCCGCATATTGCCTCCTGTCACTAACTAACACTGTCCTATCTAAAAAATAAAAAAAAGTCTGTATTAAACAATAAGAGTATCATTTTTAAATATTGTGCATTAAATTAAATAAATGTTTGACTACATTTGTCTTTAGGAAAGCCATCATCTGTAATGTAAGATGCCTAGACAGTGAGTGCTACAGGGAGACAGGAAGGACAGCTGGTTGTCCTGCAGTGCCAAACCACATATGACCATATGAACACCTAGCATCCTCAAATTAAAACATTTCTAATGGTCAAATGAATCAAACACCCTCCCAGTTTTGCTCTGGGATTTCTCTCCTTCTCTCCCAGGAAAGGCTGGGTGGAGGTAACATGATATTGCTAAGCAACATCACCTGCCTTCAGTAGCTAACTGTTTTAGAGAACATATTATAGTTTTATTAGTGTACATAAACTTACATCTAATGTAGGCCTAAAAGTTATGGCAAACTAAAGTATTTTATGTAATGCCACTGTGTGTTGTAGTATAATACATGTATTGCAGGCTCAGTGCCACAGAAGAGATTCATGTTTGAAGGTTTTAGCAGAAAGATTCAGTGAGGATAGTTGAAGTGCACCCAGATTGTTAAATATAAAATGTATTTATTCAGTGTAACATGTAGGACCATCTCTGTTGTGCTCTATGCTTCGATACAAACCCTCAAATAAATTATTTTATGTAATTCAGTGAGATAGTTGTAAGGAAACGTGTAACAGGCTTTTATCATTTGATTAGTTACACAATGTAAGAAAAGTAGATGGAATATAACGGTGCAAATAAAGAGTTAATGTAAGCTATTGGCAGATTGCTTTGATAAGGGACTAAACATAAGGTAGTTTTGATCTTTTAATAAAATAATTGTGTGTGCGTGCATGTGTGTTTATAATTTATGGAAAACGTTTTCATTATTCAAAGCTTTCCAGTAGCCTACTGTTTACGGTGGCCATCTAGTGGTCATATTAATATATAACACGCACTAAACTGATTCAAACAGCCGCTGGTTTCACTTCTGCTTTTGCAGCTTATTCTTTATTTTATTTAATACAAGTTAGATATTGAAAAATACACTTTGTCAAAGTGATTATATTGTTTACTTTTTGTGCCAACACACATATACGAATTAAAGGACACATAAATTAATATGATTTAAATCTGTGATCTATTTTTTATGTCATATAATGTGCAAAGATCATTGTTATATTTGAAAAACAGACCAATAATATACAGCTATCTGGATGAGAAACGCTAAAAACTTTAAATGAAACAGTCACGTTGTTAGTAAAGCAAGCATCACGTGTCATTTGATATTACGTGAATCATTTTAATCATGATGAAATCACTATCATATTTCTTTCTTTTCACCAGTATAATCAGTCTTCGTAAAGACCGTCAAAAATTGTCAATGCCGACTATATTTCAAGTCGTCATGACGGGGTATTGGGTAAAGTTTTCAATTAGCAATAATCGCGCCTCGGATAAACCTCATAGGCTACGATACTGCCACTGCGCAAAGCTGAAGAGAAAGAGCATTACTGTCAGCATTACTCCAAACACGCCTCGCTTTACAGAGACGGTGACGCAACGACGCTCGCGACAATCGCTGACCAATCGAAAAACGAAGAAGACGTGAGTATGCATATCAGTCTGGCTCTGTGTTTAAAAAATGCAAATAAGTAAAATAGCATTTATTAAAAAAAATATTTTCAACCAACTTTCGCAGTGCATCATGGGAGCGTAATGACGTAGGAGAAACGTAGCTGACATCACGTCTGCGTAAGAGTCACGCTGGTGCAGTAAATGTAACCACCGCTAGATGTCAGTTATGAGCTGTGACACCAAAAAAAGCAGCTACAAAAATCGACCCAGTTTATATTGTAGAATATTTGAACAGCTAGCTCACTGTTGTTATTTTAATTTATTGTAATGTTACTGTAATGTGTATAAGTATTAAAATGTTTAGAAGTGTTTTATTTCCATTGTTTGCACAATAAAACATAATGACTTTTATTTAATAAACAGTAACACATAATGAAACTAATTAAAAAAGTATATTTATAAATGTATTCACATTTGACAAAGTATTTATTTATAAAAAAAAAATATTCATATACGTTTATATAATGACTAATTAAAACAGTATTTCTTCCTAAGAAACATATTTGACAAAGTATTTATAAATGTATTCATTCATTCATTGTTTAAATGTTCGTTTTGAAATATTAGTTTTTATAAAGAAACATATGGAATATTTCTTCTTCAGTTAACAAATTAACAGCAGCATGTTTGCATTATAATACGTTTATTCTGCTTTTATAATATAGCACCTTATTTGATGAAATTATTTTCGTCTTGAAAATATTAGACAACAAATTAACCAGTTTTTTCTTCTTCATTGTTTGCACAATAATACGTTCCCAAGAATCAATTTCTGCTAATTTTTTCTTGCTGAGCAAATCTTTTCTCTATTGGGCGGACATTTGGGTCACCTGAGCAAAAACATTCTTCATACCAGACCTGTACAGCGCACACACAAAAAAGGTGTAACTTTTAACTTTAATGTGCTATTTTTATTTGATTTGACCCTTGATTTTAACTAAATTATGAACATTTTAGGTTACCTGAGAAACAATGTTTGCCGTTCAAAAGTTTGGGATCTTATGGGAAAAGTTTCTTAGGCTCATCAGGGCTGAATCTATTTGATAAAAAATACTGAATATTATTTCCAAAAATAATACTGTGAAATATTATTGCAATTTAAAACAAAAGTTTTCTATTTTAATATACTTTAAAATATAATTTATTCCTGTGAAGCAAAGCTGAATTTCAGTGTCACATGATCCTTCAGAAATTACTCTAACATACTAATTTATCATCAATGTTGGAAAAATGTTTTGGGACCTGTGATATTTTTCAGGATTCTTTGAGAAATAAAAAGTTAAAAAGAACAGTGTTTATTCAAAAATAACTTTTGTGTTACAATATACACTAATATTCAAAAGTTTGGGGTCAGTACATTTTTATTTCTTATTTATTTATTTTTGTATTAATACTTTTATTCAGTTATATTGTTAAATTGATAAACTGTGATAGTAAAGACTTATATTGTTAGAACATATTTATATTTTTAATTAATGCTGTTCTTTTTAACTTTTTATTAGCCTAACCAAAGAATCAAAGAAAACCGGTTCCAAAAAAATATTAAGCAGCACAACAGTTTCAACACTGATAATAAATCATAATATCAGAATGATTTCTGAAAGATCATGTGACACTGAAGACTGGAGTAATGATGCTGAAAATACAGCTTTGCTTTACAGGAATACACTATATTTTAAAATAGAAAACCAATATTAGAAATTGCAATAACCTAAGCGTTCACAATATTACTGGTTTTATTTTTCTGTATTTTGATTAAATAAATACAGCCTTGATGAGCATAAGTGACTCCATTAAAAAAACAATAGTTTATAATAACATGATATAATATCATGAAGTATTTAAACTGATAGAAGAGAATAAAAAACTAACTGAAGCATTTAAACTGAGATCTGAAGTTAAATATTATTTTAAAAAGTGAACGTGAATTCTATCTAAACATTGCTAAGTACAGTTTGCACAATACACCTGTGTGTGACTGTATCTAAATGTCTCTGAGTTTTGTTACCGTTCTGTGCCCATCCTCCGCTATTTCCAGCACTTAATCAAGCCACTCTTCTTTAATACATGAGGAAGTTTTATTTCACATGTCACTGCGTTTGCGTTGGCTCTCGATTTGAGCTATTTCTTCCGCAAGCATTGAAGTATTCGGTTTACAGAGACTCATTTGGCGCGCATCATTCTTTCTCTTTCTAACCTGTAAACCGCATTCACCGGTTCTAACTCTATAGCGGCACCAGCTCTGTAGCGGTTTACCCGAGCATTGCACTTATTTTCTTTCTTTCAATTTCTTACTAGATTACAATCAAATGGCTTTCCCAACTCATCTTTGTGTGCGCGCGGCACATTATTTCTCTGCGCGGCCGCGCGCGCGCGCAGCTTAGAGGAAACAGTGCCAAGAATCATATTTGACAAAGTATTATTTATTTATTTATACGTTTATTTATGCATTTATTTTATTTTTATGAAGAAACATATGGAATAGCCTATATCTTAATGAATTGCTTTTTCATTTAAATGAACACAGCACATTGGGCGATTATGTACAATTATTTAAAATGTACCCTTTTGATAATATAGCGGTGATATTTTGATGAAATAAAATAAATATGATTTTCATCTTGAAAATATCAACCAAAAAATTAACCAATATATGATTAATAATAATAATAGAATAATTAATAATATAATTATTATTGTTGTTGTTGTTATTAAAAAACATTATTATTATTATTGCTGTTGTTATCAATTGATTTAGTTAAGCAGAGTTGGAGTGAGTTGTCAGGATGTCTGTTGTGGTGATTGTCCCAGCAGTCAGTCATCATTGTGCTGATGTTGTTTCTACAGTGACGGAGCGCAGCGGTGATGTGATGTGACGTGACGTCAGCGCTTTGACTGACAGCCCGAAGTCTTGACGATCAGCAGAACGGCCCGTCACGAGGAGGATCCGCAGCTCGCGAGCATTGCGCTCACACTGACCCACATAACCTAAACGATTCGCCCTTCCATTCCTTAAACTCATAAATCACTCAGATAAGAACTTACTCAAACCGTTCTTTCCTCTTCTACCAAATGCATCCTAAGGTTTCCAGGGCTGATAAATGTAGGACACGTCCGTCTTTGATTTATTGTCGAACGCTTTCTCTCTCTCCACAGTGTTTGTCATCGATGTCCCTGCACACGTACTGTTCTGCAAATCTCTTTTTAGAGGAGGAAAGATGTGATGTTAGTGATATTTGGAGTTTCTGTTAGATTTGTGTCCAGTATTACCTCTGTTTGGGTGCAGGAGGAAGTTTGACGTGATAAAGCGCGCTGAAGTTCACAGCATATGAGAGGCGCTCGAGGGCCCTGTCAGCCCTGCTTTGAGTTGGATCCGGATCCGGATCTCAGGCTGGAAATAGAGATTAACAGATGGCTGAGCGGCCGTGCCGGGCCGGGCACCGTGCACCGTGAAATCGCTGGGGCTTCGCACCGTGCCCACACGAGAGCTGCAGGATTGAAGCAGAAACATTCCTCATGTCATGGAAGGATTTCGCACCATTTCATGACTCCACAGCAAAGTACTGAATTACTTCAAGCTATAACCTTTCTTACTATAGTTATGTTATTTATTAATATTGCAAAGAAATACGAGGAAAATATCAATGTTATGGAGTCTGGTTTAATGTTTTTCATATTATTATTAAATATTAGTAGTAGTAGTAGTAGTATACTGAAAAAAATGATTCATTGAATCTACTAATTTTTTTTAAGGTAAGTGGTTGCAAACAATTTATTTTAGCTACATTTAATTAAAAAAATACGTTGAAAGTCTGTCAACTAAATTAGTTTATTTAAATGTAGCAAAAATAAATTGATTGCAACCACTTACCTTGTATAGTATAGTAATAGTATGTGTTACATAATTAAGTTATTATTATTAATTGTGTTATTATCAATATGTTATGCATTGATATTATATAAAATTATATTTATATAGAAGTAACTTATTAATATTATTTTTATATAATCATTACCATTCATATTATATTGATAGATTATGTTATATTTAATCTATTTAGGGAGCAATTATACTGCGTAGAGAAAATGTTTTATTATAATAGTTATTATAAAGTTATTGTTAATATCATAAAAGCTATATTTTATAGAGCAATTATATTGCATTATAGAGCAAAAGTTAATCAGCATCATCATAATTATCAACCTTGTAATTATCCACAATTATCAATATTTTGTATTACTATTTAATATGATAAAACATATATAAAACAAATCTAGTGTTATTATTATAAAATATTTATACAAATATTCGTTAAAAAATATATTAAATTAATAAAGTTACATATAAATAAAGTTTATTATTATTATTATAATCATCAAATTAAATATTGATATTATAAAATTAATCTAAAATGTATAAGATATTACTATTATTGAGTTACATATTGATATTATAAAAAATAAAACTATATTTTACAGAACAATTATATTGCATTACAACAAGTTAATTCTTATTATACTTTTTTTCTTAATATTTAATATCATAAAGTTAATTTAAAAGTATAAAATAAATGACTTGTAATGATTAAGTTTTATTATAGTATTAGGTGATATTATAAAATAAATATAATTAGTTACTTAATATTATAAAACAAAAAATATATAAAATTATATTGCACTAAAACTATTTTATAGAGCAATTTTTTATATGAAATTTTTGTAATGCAGTTAATACTATATTAGAGCAATTATATTGCACTTTATAGGGCAATTTTTTTGTACTAATGAATATGTTTTTTAAAAATATTAATAAAATAAATATACAATAAAAAAAACAATTTTGTTATCAATAAGTGACTTGATCAATTTTTTAGTTCACTGAAATGTAACAAGAATGCATGAGAACTGAACGAAAGAGCAGTAATCAGAGGAGATCAAAGCAAACCCCAGCGTGAGGTATTAGACTCGATATACAAATGAAGACTATGAATTATGAAAATGAAGATGCTTTTTTTTCTTTGATCAAAGTGATGACAACAGTTGTCTATGAGTGCGAGTGTCTGTCAAGTCTGTGAACTTGAGATCATTTCCGTCTCTGCTTCCCAAACACAGGTTATTTCTGTAGGAGTCGGCGTGAAGTCTTGCATTAGTTCTGGGTGAATAAGGAAGAAGAACTGAATCAGGTTGAGTGGAGGAGTGAATATCTGTCTCATCATCTCTCACTCCACTGAGTCAGAAAACAACACAGCTCCACACAACTCTCAAACACAAACGCCCGACGAACAAACCCGACAGATGCAAGCGTGGACGCATGAATGAGCTGATCTCAAAGCACACAGGTGGGCATACCTGCGCAACACAATTAGCACATGCAGCTGGTCAAAGGCAGGATCTGAGTCTTCAAACACACACACACATGTCTTCAGACTGTCTGTTGGGGATACACTGTGTTTAGTCTAAACTGCAGGCCAGTACGAAATTTACCATTGTTATTAACTAACAAAAAGCACATAGTAAGAAAAATCATTCTATGGGTTTGTAAATGTATTAAAAACTAATCTGGAAAAATAGGACACAATGTCCTGTATTAATATGAAGGAATTTTCCATATTCATTTTTAGAGGTGTTTTACCTGTATTTGTTGCAAATTTATTGCAAAATTGAAGAATAATTTTCTGGCATTTTCTGTTGTTTTTATTTATTTAATTATTTATTTTTAATACTAGTAACTAGTTTTACACTTTAAAAAATGTCAAATGTAAAACCTATCATCTGAATTAACTTTTTATTATATTGTAAGTCAAAAATATTTTAATATCACTGAATCAACCTAAATACATGAATTCATACCCACAAGTTTTCATGGGTTATTTCTGGTAGAAATGGCTCTTTAAGTTAACACTGTCCGGTAATGAAAGATTACTAATAGAGAATACTGAACCAATCCAATCTGATGCAAATTAACTCTGTTGTGTCAAAATAATTTCATATGTAGTAGCATATTTATTTACAAGATGATTCTTCTTTATTCAGTGAAAGCTATTATTTATTTATTTTTTTATTTAGATGTTACTTAATAGTTTTGTGTGCTCAGTATTCAGTTCTTTGTTAAATTTATTTAAATTATCATTGCTTATTGTGTTGCCAAAGTTGTATTGAATGTTCAGTGCACTAACTATGATAAAACAAAGTTTTGGACATGAATTATGGCAATACCTGCTGAAATACCCTGCTAAAACCAGCCTAAGCTGGTTCTGGTCTTAGCCTGGTCCAGCTGGTCTGGTTTCTGATTAACTTTGGGCACTTTTCAGCTTGTCAGGCCCTCTTAAACCATGATCGGCAAACCAGGTTAGGCTGGATAAAGCATTTTTAGATGTCATATTTGTACCCATGGTACCCAAAGTGACTTGATGTTTTTTTGATGTGTTTTTGCAGACAGCATGTTAAAACGTTGGAGCTCATGACGTATAATAGTAACAAAAAAAGCAAAGAGGTGTCCTGACCTAAAAAAAATTTGCGCCGTGTGATCGTAACTAAATAAATGAGAATGTGCAATAATTCATCCCACACACAAAAACAGTCAGATTCATCAAAATGTCTATACCAGCATGTAATAATTAAATATGTTAAACACACGTCAATATTGCAATCATTTTTTCTGAAGAGTGTTGAACTTCTCCTGTGTTCTTCTGTACACTGAACAGTGATAATTAGGCCTACTTGGTTTAGGGTTGGGGTAAAGATGTAGATGTTAATAAACCACTATTTGACAGATAGCATTTTTCGCTGTCGAATTGTACCTACTGTTTTAATGAGAGCCCTGATAGCACACATACATCACAGAGACGTCTATTTGAAGTCTGCATTTATATCTGCAAGACGTATGTTTTAGTGTTTGCTCATCTGCAATACTTCTATTGGACGTTTCCAGATGTCAAATAGACGTGTATTAGAAGTCTTTAATATGATTTATAATGTATGTAAAACTGACATCTGAAAGACGTCTATCAGACGTTTGAACACAGCAGATGCTTTCCAGGTCAAGAGATCTTTAACAGACATCTAGCAGACGTGTGCGCTATCAGGAAGGTAGCAAAATCTGACAGGGTAGCACAAAACGAATATTTACAGAAAACATTAACATTATAACATAGCCTACATAGAAAATTAACAACAGCACAGACGGATGCGTTTCCTGAGCGAACGACCCCTAAATACTAAAGGATTTTGGTTTGTACCAATCAAAATACGGTAACTAAGTCAACGGCCGCTTTTCCAGCAGGACTGGAGTCTCTGAGCAGCAGAGGTGTGCGATGAATCAGATGCGGCGCTTTAGAGAGATGCGTGTCTAAAATAAGCCGCCTCAGAATGTGTGAAGAGTTTTTCTCAACTCCGCGATCTCACGCTATGCCACCTTTCCGCGTGTAAGAGCCTCCATCTGCCACACAATCTTTCCACCGGGCCCGGGAAGCCACCTGACTGGGACGATTTACAGGCGCCAACATCCTTCACATCGAGTCTGAAGCTGCATAGAGGCAAAAAGCCGGAGGAAAATTCAGCTGTCGGGGAAGTAAATCATTATGAATCAGGCTATGAAAACGGAATCGGCAGTAAGGCCGTATTGACTTTCTGTCTCAAGGTCTTGAAAGTGGATGGATGAGGAATTCACTTTTTTATGGGTAGTTAAATTGAATCAAGGCCCTTTTCAGGTTTAGGACACGTTGCTCGTCTCGGCCAGTAGAGGGCTCTCTAACGGCGTCAAATGTGTGCACGCATGCACAGACAGATGGAAACGATACTTTATTGATCCCTGAAGGGAAATTCAGTGCAAAACGGCAGGAGCATCAAATAAAGTGTGCATAAATACACAGCTTTCAACAAACAGCACTAAACATTACATAGAGTGCAGCCAATCGTTACATATAGGGCCATATTCCAGTCTCACAGCATCCATTAGCGGCGTAGTTAATGATTCAAAATAAACGAAATAAAACACAAATAGAAACTGAGCTAAATATAAATTATTATACAATATTTTATTTCCCAAATGAACTTCCAATGCAAACATATACAAAACAGTAGCCTACTCTATAAATAGCTACCATGAAGGGCTACATCCCTCACACAAATTAACCATGGTTTTATTATAGTAAAAGTGTAGTAACCATTTTTTTTTTTTTTGGTGTATTGATTATAATTTGTATAACCACAGTTTTACCACAAACACCATGGTTAAACTAGTGTAGCAAGACCATGGTTAATTTTCGTAAGCGATACTTCAAGGAATACAAAAAAAGTGATTTTTGTGTGATTGGTCTAGTCTTATTTTTAAGAGATTAAGTTTTTAAATACATTTTTGGATTTAACCTCTGCAGTGTTGCCAACTGCTTTCAATTGAAAGTAGCTAAAACTGGTAGCTAACTGTCACTAGAATAGATGACTTCATAATTCACTGATCTATATAAAGATGAATATAGATCAGTGGGCGAAGATTAAAACTTACATAAGGTTTGTCCAAGAAGTTGATATATTTGTCCCTAAACTTTTGGATAAAGTCTCAAAAGGGGGGGGGGAAGTAGCTAAATCATAGCTACAAAATCGCTAACATTGGCAACACTGAACCTCTGACTCAAATATTTGTGTTATAGCGTCACGATCTGCTGTTGTGCAAAACTGTGTTGTTTTACAATCCAGTCACACTTAAAATAATCCAGACGCACACGTGTCTGTCTGCTCCAGCCTGTAACTCATCACTCACATGGTGAAGGCCGTTTCTCTGCACGGATCTTATTACCCAATCTCTCTCTTTTTCATTTCCCTATCTCTATTTCTCTGTCTCTCTCTCTCTCTGTTCTCACACTTCCATCTTGTGTAGAGCTGCCTGTCTCTCTCTCTCTGTCTCTCACTCTTCCATCTTGTGTACAGCTGCCTGTCTCTCTCTCTCTGTCTCTCACTCTTCCATCTTGTGTAGAGCTGCCTGTCTCTCTCTCTCTGTCTCTCTCGCTCTTCCATCTTGTGTACAGCTGCCTGTCTCTCTCTCTCTCTCTGTCTCTCACTCTTCCATCTTGTGTACAGCTGCCTGTCTCTCTCTCTCTGTCTCTCGCTCTTCCATCTTGTGTACAGCTGCCTGTCTCTCTCTCTCTGTCTCTCACTCTTCCATCTTGTGTACAGCTGCCTGTCTCTCTCTCTCTCTCTCTCTCTCTCTCTCTGTCTCTCACTCTTCCATCTTGTGTAGAGCTGCCTGTCTCTCTCTCTCTGTCTCTCTCTTCCATCTTGTGTACACTCTTCCATCTTGTGTACAGCTGCCTGTCTCTCTCTCTCTCTCTCTGTCTCTCACTCTTCCATCTTGTGTAGAGCTGCCTGTCTCTCTCTCTCTGTCTCTGTCTCTCACTCTTCCATCTTGTGTAGAGCTGCCTGTCTCTCTCTCTCTGTCTCTCACTCTTCCATCTTGTGTACAGCTGCCTGTCTCTCTCTCTCTGTCTCTCACTCTTCCTCTCTCTGTCTCTCATCTTGTGTACAGCTGCCTGTCTCTCTCTCTCTGTCTCTCACTCTTCCATCTTGTGTAGAGCTGCCTGTCTCTCTCTCTCTGTCTCTCACTCTTCCATCTTGTGTAGCAGCTGCCTGTCTCTCTCTCTCTGTCTCTCACTCTTCCATCTTGTGTAGAGCTGCCTGTCTCTCTCTCTCTCTCTGTCTCTCACTCTTCCATCTTGTGTAGAGCTGCCTGTCTCTCTCTCTCTGTCTCTCACTCTTCCATCTTGTGTACAGCTGCCTGTCTCTCTCTCTCTCTCTCTCTCTCTCTCTCTCTCTCTCTGTCTCTCACTCTTCCATCTTGTGTACAGCTGCCTGTCTCTCTCTCTCTCTCTCTCTGTCTCTCACTCTTCCATCTTGTGTACAGCTGCCTGTCTCTCTCTCTCTGTCTCTCACTCTTCCATCTTGTGTAGCGCTGCCTGTCTCTCTCTCTCTCTCTCTCTGTCTCTCACTCTTCCATCTTGTGTACAGCTGCCTGTCTCTCTCTCTCTCTCTCTCTCTCTCTCACTCTCTCCTGTCTCTCTCTCTCTGTCTCTCGATCTTCCATCTTGTGTAGAGCTGCCTGTCTCTCTCTCTCTCTCTGTCTTTCTCTCTCTGTGTGCTCTCGCTCTTCCTCTCTGTCTCTCACTCTTCCATCTTGTGTACAGCTGCCTCAGCTGTAAGTCTGACTCTTGATTCATCCCATGAGTCTTTGGGACAGTGCCCGCTCTCTTCCCAGACATGCACATTTGCATAACCATAAATCACTCACCAAAAGTGACACTCAGTAAACAATGAGGCTCTGGATCTCGGCCTCTGTCTTTGTTTCTGTACAGCTACAAGTTTCAGTCAAAATAAAGAGATGAATCTTATAAAACATAGACTAGTTCATCCAAAAATGAAAATTAGCCCATGATTTACTCACCCTCAAGCCATCATAGGTGTATATGACTTTCTTCTTTCATACAAATACAATCAGGGTTATATCAAACTTTATAATGGCAGTGGCTAGAGGTCCAGATTTTGAAGCAAAATAAAGTTAATAAACCCATCATAAGTGCTCAAGACGACTCAGAGGGGTTAATAAAGGCCTTCTTAAAGGAAGCAATGCACTTGTTAAAGAAAAATATCCATATTTAAAACTTTATAAAACAAAATCTCCAACAAATGACGTAGGATATATGAATGCGGTGACGAACATTAAGATAAAAATAAAGACATATAATATTGTGCCCACCTCTCATTTTCATTATTTCATTATTTATAATATTATATCAATTAACTAAAAATTATACAAATATATAAAATATTAATATTAATTCAAAAATATATAAAATATTAATGCAAAATATAAAGTATATTTTTTTTGCATTGTGAAATTTTCATGACAATTAAGCATCCCTTCTCGCATTATCATAACACAAAGAGAATCTCATTCTCTTTAGCAGTAATAATGATATTATTTATTTAAACAGTATTATAATATTAATGTAAATAAAAAGTAATGTTTTCTTTCCTTATTTCTTTCTTTTATTTATTTTTGCATTGTCCCATTAATTTCATAACAGTTATGCACATCCTTCCTCCCATTCTCATTGATATAATGCAAAAATGCGTAATAGGAATGATGTTATATTATTTAAATAATATTACAATTTGAATGTATTTTTTTTTGTTGAGACATTATTTTCAACACAGTTAAGCACATTCTTCCTACCTTTCTCATTACTGCAATGCAAAAAAACGTATTCTCTAAAATATAATTTTATAATATAATATAATTGACATTATACTATTAATGTAAAATATAATATTTTATATAAAAAAAAAAAAAATACTAATTAAAGATAAAAACATAAACATCCAGACCGCTTATGGTAGTGAGAATTGGAGTTTATTTGTTTGTGAAAATAATGCAAATCATCTTAATTGTCTTACATTAGGTTTAATTTTCTCTTCATGTAGAAGATGATTGTGTGCATGCTTGTAAAGGGGCGTACATGTGGAAATGGCTCTGGAGATGACGTGTGGATATCCAGTTCATGTAACGACCTGTTCAAAGTCTCTTGGGCCCTGCACAAGATTGCTGGCAGGGAGTGTTTAGAAACAGCTCTCACATTTACAGCCCCATACAATAGAATCCTGTATAGAGATCTGGGTTTGACATCTCGTGTTTGATTGAACACTTCATATTTTGCTTCCCCACACAGGCGACAGAAATGGGATAATTTATTGTACGACCCCTGACAGGAATAAACTACACCTTGTCCCACTACGGGGAGATGAATGCGCCTGTGATACACTTTCACAGGTGACTTGAACTGTTGACAGATGATACACTCAACGGAGTTTGATCTGTCAGAAAAGTGAAAGAGTGCAGAATGCTGAGCGTGCTGCATAAAACAAAATATGAAAACACAAATAAAACTAATGGATGGATAGATAGAGAGAGAGAGAGATAGATAGATAGATAGATAGATAGATAGATAGATAGATAGATAGATAGATAGATAGATAGATAGATAGATAGATAGATAGATAGATAGATAGATAGATAGATAGATAGATAGATAGATAGATAGATAGATAGATAGATAGGTAGATAGATAGATAGATTTATCTCAGCCAAATACTGTCCTATATTAACAAACCATACATCAATGGGAATCTTATTTATTCAGCTTTAAGATTATGTATATATACACATGTATGCATACATATGATATGGTACATATCACGAAAAGACATGGTATTGTCATTTTACATGTCTAAAACAACATAGTATCGCCATGGGTGCCATGGCAAACACATATAAATACCATGGTGCTACTATTATAAGTACCAGCCTAGAGCTTTAAATGTAATCACTGATTTGGAAGAGTTGCTCTTTTCACTAATCTACGCTAGATTAAAAGCACTTTAAGATCGAGCTCTCTCCTCCATCAGGTCCTCGCTTGTTCTGTGGTTTAAAGCTCTCAGCGCGGGGAAGGGGAGGAGACACACACACACACCACACACACACACACACACACACACCAGCTTCAGCTCCGTTCGCGAGTAACCGGGCAGGAGGAGTCGAGCGCGAGCAGACCTCCAGGTGTGTGTAGTAGATGTATGTGTGTGTTCCAGTCACACCTGAAAGCATCATGTGATCAGATACCTGGGTGTGGAGCTAGCGTTCAGTGTGTTATTTGGTAACGGGAATCCCGGAACCGCAGATCGCTGTCTCTCCGCGCGTGAGTGACATGTGAACTTTCCGTGCACCGGGAATCTATTCCTCTCAGTCTGAAGGGAATCCGCGGTCTGGACGCTGCAACTACTGCCAAGGTGAGAATCTGTATGTGTGTGTTTGACGTGGAATATACCTACCAAAAGACCATTCAGCAGTTCGCGGTTGTGTTCGGTTTCAGACGGGACGCGTATCCCAGACGCATGTTGCTTGTGAGATGATGTACCGATGTGTTGTCGGTAGCCGTTTAACATTCGTTTCTTGAAACTGGGGTGCATTTATTTATGTCCTTATTACTTTTATGTACTATGTTTTAAGATTTCACTAGTAAGTATTCAACAGACTCTAGTGTGCAGTGTACGAACTAGTGTGTGACTTTTAGGTGGGTCTACTGTTTTCGGGGTGCAATCGGTTGAGGTTCGTCTCGCGCAATAACGCCAATGTCTCGGGCAAACGCCCCTAGCGCTAACCGTCAGCTATCTTCAAGACGGCTTTGTGTTTGTTTGTAAATATGTGTTGAAGTGATTAGTAACGATTACTTTGTCGATATACTGTCCGATAATGTTAACGTAAAGTGCTCGAGCGGTGTATTGTTGCTATAGGAACGTCAAGTGAAAGCATCCGTTTAACTTACGGACTAACTTATAATTCTTACATTTGTGGTACAGAAATGTTGTTCAAACCTATATATAGTCCTACTTGTAAGAAAAATTAATACTTAGTTTTAAGACATCTAATTTTTATTTTGAGGGGTTCAACCCAAACCCCCAAAAGTTGCACCCAGTTGGTTAGTATTGGATGCTAGTAGTACTTATACTACATGTACATTTACATATTTGCATTTAGCAGACACTTTTATCCAAAGCGACTTGCAGTGGATTCAGGCTATACATATTTGTCAGTATGTGTGTTCCCTGGGAATTGAACCCACAACCTTTTGCGCTGCTAATGCAATGCTCTACCACTGAGCCACAGGGACATACTACTCTTACTTCTGTGGTTACTCAAACGTTTACAGACGCTGTTAAAACATAGCCTACTTATATTGAAAAGAAAACTTATTTTAAGACCTTCAACCATTTGTTTTGACTTATTTTGAGGTTTTCGGAGCCCAACCCACATAAGTCAAACCCTGCTAGTTTGTATTAATTGGACACTAATAGTTTTCACGTGACGTCACACTCTTATAGGAACGCCCACCTGGCGGGCAAAACGAAGTTTGCTCCACTGACCGCCAGCTATTTTTACGCAGATTGCATCAAATAATGTACTAAAACGCAGATATTAAAAGGCGAAATTCAGTAAACACCTTATTGATGATGTATATTTTTTTACAGGCAAGAAGATGAGGCCAGAATATAAACGCAATGTGCAAAATTTCACATTAAATGACTTCCCATAGAAAACCATTAGAAGGAAAACTCTGAACCGTTAAGCGGATTACGTTCATATCCCGGCCTCATCTGCTTTCCTATGTAAACTATTCATCATTAATATAGAGATTACTGAATTTGATCTTTTAATATGACCGTTTTATCACGGCACTTTAATAGTATTACAACGTTTTGTCGCATGTTTATGATTGAAATATTGCCGCTGGTGCTTAATATGGATTGCAAATGGCCAAAATGTGCATTTTGTTCAGAAATACCTTTTTTTTTTTAATTCTTTTGAGAGGTGATCAAAATATTTGCACCTGGGAAACATGAATAATTGACACGCTTTGCTGCAGTTCTGTGGATGTTTTGCCCTCCAAGTCTTCGAGCCGGTCACGTGACTATGAAAACTATGAAGAATGCCTAGTATTTAGCTACTATAGTCACTATCCTTGCAGTGGTAAGTAACTGTTGCTGCCAACAAATGTTTTTCCTTTGTTAACAGTAACAGTTTACATTTTTATCATACAATGAACTATAAAGTCTGTCTGTCTTGATGGTTTACAAGGATATGTCAGATTTTTGCGTGTCTTATTGACCATGACCAAAGTTAGTTACTTCCAAAACAGCCTAATTAGCTATTTTTTCCCCAAATATTCATAGTGAAATTGAGTCAAATATTATTCCAATTATCAATTTAAGTATTTTATGCATGTCTCATATGCCATTTAATTGAATTATTTATGCTATAACCTCTGTGTGTCAACTACTATTTATGACCTTGATTTGTCTTAATGGACATGATGGATATTTTATGGGTTGGGTCTGGCTAATAGTGTTTCTTGTCTTGGCGCTCTTCCACAGTGTCCACAGTGTTGTGATTCACAAACACTAGTTGTCTTATCTGTACGTATGAGGTTCATAACTGTGCTTGTCTAACATCAGAGGACTCGAGTACAGAGTACAACAGGTCCAGACGAGCGTTCTGTGCCTTTATCTGTGTAAATCCTGCTGTTCATCTCGGCACACTGGCTCCTTTCAGCCCGAGCTCTGAAGTTGTGTGTCTCTCACACTGTACTGCCTTGTTGTGCCTCTAAATTGTGTCTTTATTGGGCTCTCCTGTATTTCTATGCAGTGAAAGGGAGGAGACATCCCGGGGGATTATCTTCATTAAATGCTTTAAACAAACGCGCCAGATTAGCCGGGATCGTTCTCCATGTGGGGGCAACGGAGCCGAGGGTGGGTGTGGTGTGGTGAAAAGAACAACCCCAACAGCGAAAGCAGCGTATTCATAAATACACACCATCTGCGCGCACACACACACACCACGTTGCCGGCGTTAAATCAGGTCCTGCTCCTGCCTACAGCTCTCGGGCTTATCTGCCGTCCTGCGAGCATTTAGAATAGAGCGACTGTCCCTTATCTGAGCTGCGAAACGCGTGATGAATGTCCTCTCCACACGGAGCTGAATGATTTCATTCACCTTCCGAATGTCCCTGTGTTTTACGCTCAGAAATCATCAATTACCCACAATCACCTGCAGGGCTGTCAGCGAAAGCACTTGGCCAGAGCACCTGTGTTTATCGAAAGCTAAATAAAGAAGTAGCATTTGTCTGATGTTAGCCTGGAGGAAAGCAGGATGGTGATGTTTAATGTCGTACATTCACCTTTTTCTCTGTGGCGGCACCCATGACTTCCTCTTGTCGGAAGGGCCTGGTTTTCCATCAACAACGAATTATTCAGAATAGTTCGCCAAAGAAGAAATGGCACCATGCTTCCTTTCTTCCCCTGTGGTTTGGCCGATTACAGGCTTTTAAGCATGTGCTCGTGTTGCCAGCTTGAGTCTGAGCGTCTTTGATTGGTCATTTTTGTTGCCTTCTACGTGTCAGACGGCTCTGCACTTAATGTAATGCATGTTGATACTGGAGATTCTTGGAAAAGTCGGATGCTTTTTCTCACACCGGTGTGTTGAGTCTGGCTGCTCTGAAATGGCTTTTTCGCACAGATATCCTGAAATAGTTTGGCAAGTGTTTCTTAACCCAGTCCTGATGTTTCAGTCCAGAGAGCGACATTGAAGCCTCTACTTTAGATTCCTCTCATAGTTTTCAATTTAACAGTGCATGCTCTAATAATTAGGTAAAGTCGATGTGATGGAATATATTGCGACTCTGCCAGGTTTTCTGTCCGACTGCTGCAAGTGACAGTCATGTTGTTAACTGTGAACTCGAATGCTTTGTTTTGCCCACAGCAAACTCTACACTTATGTTTGATTACCAGCATTTTTAAAGTTTCATTTTTGATAATAAAGTTGTATTAAATCATAAAACACAGAATCCATAAAAATAAATAGACAAATAATAAAATAAATAAATAAATCAGATTATAGGGCATTATTATTGTAATGAAAAATTAATGATTCTATAAATTAAGTTTTATGAATTTTATGAAAACATCCTTTTTGATTATTAAAATGTAATCAAACTATTAATGTGGAAAAAATACAGGGGAAAACATGGGAAGAAATACAAAGGATTTTATATATCTCTATTTCTGTTATACATGTAGTAGATTTGATTAGGAATGCACAATATATCGGTTATCGGCTGATATTTTTTTATTGCAGTATCGGTAGATATTATATATTTAATTGTGCATGCTTATTTCCTCAAATTTTGCATTTTAAAGTCACAAATAGTTTAATGATACTGCTAAATGTAATATTTCATATCTCAAAATGAATACCATTTTTTATATTGTACTTTATAATGTTAGGACACCATTTATAGTGTTTTGAGTTTTAATTTATTTAGACAAAATAACATACATTTTATTGAATATAGTTATCTGTGGATTTGTAATGTACTTCAGCAGATATTTCTATATTAAATTTCAAAAGATTTATTTATCATCAGCCATTATGTCTATAGCAGATTTCAAAACAAAATTGTATTTGTAAAAGGAGCATTTATGTATATTTATTTATGTGTAATTTTTTCTTTTTTAAAAAAGTAGAGTAGTTAATAACATAAACAATTATTGGCTTATCAGTACCAGCTACAATTGTAATTTAATTAGTTAAAATGTTCCTTTTACACGCTCATCGCCTCATTGTCTTTAGGTTTGTGAGTCAGTCCTACAAGGCCTCATCTTTGGGTTTAATCTGGCTATTATGCCATCTTGGTGATGTGTGAAGTCGAGAGAGTAGCTTTAAGTCCCCTGATTCCCCAAGGCCTGAGTTACATCAGATTACAACAGCATCATGGGAAATGATGGACATAAGGTGAGATCGCATTCATTCTCACGCTTGCTAATCAACAGCTGGCCGCAGATCTTTGCTGCCCGCGGGTCTTTATGCAGCATACTGCCTTATCATCGCTCCAGTTTCACATATATATATTATATATATATATATATACTTATAATTTATAAACACTTATTGTTTCACATATATATATATATATTATACTTATAATTTATAAACACTTATTGTCTTATTAATTATCACTGGATAAAGGTCTGCTTTTATTTGTGTACACTCACAATGAAAACAAAACAGATTTTATACATAATATAACAATGTAATAATAGTATTAGTATTATTAATAATTTGTATTTTCACATCTGGGTGGAAAAAATTGTAATTTGAACTGTCTGTTCAAAATAAATGAAAAGAGACCGAGCATATTCGATAAGATTTCGGTACAACAGGAACAAAAAAATATATATATTATGCTCGGTTTTTTTTCATTTATTTTGAACAGACAGTAGTGCAATTTTTTTTTTAAGTTACACCTAGATGTAAACATACTAATTATTGATACTAATACTATTATTACATTATGTTATATTATATATGAAATCTGTTTTGTTTTCTTTGTGAGTGTACACAAATAAAAGCAGACCTTTATCCAGTGATTATTAATAAGACAATACGTGTTTAAAATTGATTCTGCTGGTATAAGGAAGCAGTTGAAGTGATCACACTGAGCACACACACGCAAACAGTTGAGTGCACAAGCCTTTAAAGTATACTCCTTTGTCAGTCCATGTGAGAGACGCGTTCAGAAACAGCACATGGTCACTGTCCAGGGGGCTTTGTTTTCAAGCGCGCAACTCACGGCATTCGCTGTTCTTCTGCTGGCGCTGGCGGTTATCAAACAGTGTTGTATTACTGCGGGCGCCCCCTTCTGGATTGGGGGTGAATTGCTTGTATTCGTCATAAGGCCTCATGCACCGAACCAAGAGGTCCGTACTGTGATGGTTCGGGACGAATACATGTACCGTGCCACCCCTAATATATATATATACACTAGGGGTTGCACAGACTAATCTTGCACTAGTCGACTTCAGTGCTTCAGTGCCATGACTAGTCGTTGGTCCTATAGAGGACGCAATAGGATAATAAATCCACATTTACGCTCCATTTCCAAACAGTTAAAATTACAAACTAATTCATACTCTGAATGCGCTCCACAAGACATGTGTGATTATATTACTGGATGCTGGAAATTGAACGGCAGAATGCACGTTTTAAACAGCTTATTGTACAGGTAAGTTAATCACATTCTAATCTAATGCGCTGCTGCACTGTAACGCACACACATAGACACTACACAATACAACACGACACACACACATAGTAGCGTGTACAATACACGCGCAGATCACACACACAAGCGCAGATCACACACGCGCACACACACACATAGCTACAGACAGTACACAATATATCACCGACAGTAGCGACAGTACAAATACATCACGCGCAGATCACACACACATAGACTACAGACAGTAGCGCGTACAATACATCACGCGCAGATCGCGTTCACACACACACACACATAGCTACAGACAGTAGCATCACGCGTACAATACATCACAATATATCACGCGCAGATCACACACACATAGCTACAGACAGTAGCGCAGTACAATACATCACAATACATCACGCGCAGATCACACACACATAGCTACAGACAGCAGCGTGTACAATACATCACGCGCAGATCACACACACATAGCTACAGACAGTAGCGCGTACAATACATCACGCGCAGATCACACACACATAGACTACAGACAGTAGCGCGTACAATACATCACGCGCAGATCACACACACATAGACTACAGACAGTAGCGCGTACAATACATCACGCGCAGATCACACACACACATAGCTACAGACAGTACAATACATCACGCGCGTACAATACATCACGCGCAGATCACACACACATAGCGCAGTAGCACAGAATCACGCGCACAGAATTCAGCGCGGAAATGTATTGTCAACACTGTTCTGTGATTTCTCGGTAAAATAGCTTAGAAACTGAAAAGTTCAAGCATATATTTCTTAATAACTAAATCCCACAGCTTCACTACTAGTAGAGAGACGCTGCCAGTAGAATTAATTCACACGCAACCGCTCTCACTAATGCATTCATTCATATGAATGTAATCTTTACTGTACTACTTATCTGTATCTGATTTAGAACGAGCAGGAATCTGTGAGAAATATAACGACCCAAAGACTAAAGAACTGATAAAATAAGCTGTTATAGGTGCAATAGTCATGTGGGCAGCGCTGTGTCATATTTCATATCTGTGCACAAGGTGTTTGTCACAGCTCCAGACTTATTTGTTCATTAATGACATCATCAGCGACTAGTCGACTTCAACTTGACTTTCATCACATAAAAGCCGACTTTAAAAAATCAGAAGTCGTTCAACCCCAATATATATATATATATACACACACACACACCTCTGTACTCTGACTAAACCAAGAACGTCTTCTTCACCACACTTGTTATTTCACTTCCTCCATCTTTTCCCTCTCTTTTCATACCATCTGCTGATGGGCACAAAACCATTTCCTCAGCTTCGTTCTGGTCACACAGATGGATTCTGGGTAAAGAAAAGTCAGTGTTCTAGGGAAAATAAGACACTGGAATGTGTGGGAGGGACTTTTGCACATGCACACAAAACCTTCGCCCGCAGGAGAACAAGATCTCTGGCTTTTGCTTCAAAGAGTCTCGTTACAAGCATAACACGCTATCAGCACATGCTGAGACTGTGACGTAACATTACAGCCGTGTGTGAAAAAGCCAGTGCTCTCCCCCTCAAGACACAGTGATGGCATCCGTGTTAAACCCACAGAAACGCTCTACTGTACGGAGAGAGATTTGGCCTGAGCCCAGGCGGGCGCTCCCTCTGGAGCAAAGGGGGAAAGCGGGGATTAAACCTGGTTTGTGAATAAAAGGAGAGCCTCCGTTGACAGCCTTAATTAGTGTAAGACTTTCCTCATTCTGGGAAACTGCCAGGTCCTTGACTATTATAGTGGAAAATCCAGTCGGCCACCACTTGAACGGCGCCAATTCCAAACACACCCTTTTGTTAGATTAGACAGAAAGTTTTCAGGCACGAGCTGTTACTTTCTGTGTTGGAAACTCTGGATGAGTGGCGTAATTCAAGAGGGCAAAACTTAAATGAGCAAAACAAAAACTTAAACATTATTAGCGCCTGCAGAACTATGCACAAAGCCCTGTAGATTTTCACAGACTTTGACACGTCATTCACAAATATCTAGATATTTTTATTAGTATTATTTTAAGTTATTCTTGTTATTAAAAATGCTTTCTCAGCTTTAATACATTTTGCCATGTTTAAATTCATAGATATGCATATATCAGCACCATATCGGTTTTAGACTGATTATTTAATTTTTTTAATGTCATGTTTTTATATCATTTTAAGTTATTCTTGTTATTAAGAATGCTTTCAGCTACCTATAAGAGTGTAGGTCTCAGCTTTTAATACATTTTACCATTTTTAACTTCATATCCGCACCATATCGGTTATTGTCTGATAATGCCTTTTCAAAAATGTTAAATAATTTAAAATATGTATTAATTGTTTAATTTGTCTTTTAAAAATTATTATTGCTATTGAAATATGTAGTGTAGTGCATATTTTTAAACACATTTTACCATGTTTAAATTCATTGTAGAGATCGTTATCGGTTCTTTAGTGATAATGGCTTCTTTATAGTCAAATGTCTGTTTAGTACTTAAAATTATTATTTATCAAATAATTATCTATTTGGCATTTTAATGATTGTTTTTACACAATTAGTTATTTTAAATCACAATTCATAATTTAAATTACAAGTAATTAATAATTGTACCTTTTTTAATTATTAAAAAGTTGTTAATTGTGTTTATTATTTTAATATTTATTTTATTATCCGTATTAAAATGTATTATCAATGCTTTTATAATGCTGCTACTATTATCATTATTAATAATAATACTAGTTTAATTAATATTTATAGTAATATTTCTATATTATTTCTATAGCAGGTTTCAAAAATAACTGTTTATGTTGTGATGCTTACATTCACAAGTAGCATACAAGCGAGTAATTAATTTGTTTAGTTAAAACAATTTTTTTTATTAGTTTCTTCTGATATTTCTATGGCAAATTTTAAAAGGATTATTTGTAACCCTGGAGCACAAAACCAGTCATAAGTAACACGGGTCAATTTGTATTGGTGAACATTTTTTATTTTTATTTTATGCCAAAAATCATTAGGATATTAAGTAAAGATCATGTTCCATGAAGATAATTCATACATTTTCTGCCATTTTTGATTAGTAATATACATTGCTAAGGACTTAATTTAGACAACTTTAAAGATAATTTTCTCAATATTTAGATTTTTTTGCACCCTCAGATTCCAGATTTTCAAATAGTTGTATCGCAGCCAAATATTGTCCTATCCTAACAAACCATACATCAATGGAAATCGTATTTATTCAATTTTCAAATGATGTATAAATCTCAATTTCAAAAAATGTACCCTTATGACTGGTTTTGTGCTCCAGGGTCACATTTATGTTGTGATGCCTAAATTTACATGTAGCTTACAAATGATTCGTTCCAGCTTTATTTATTTGGGCATTTATCAGTTATCATCTATAATGTCAAGAACTGAAAGACATTTTCATATTTGTACACTTCTAATCCATAATTTGCCTTCAAAAATGAAAGCTGCACCAAAATGTGTCCCCAGATTATGTCTGGGCCTGCCTATTATCAGAAGAAAAATCAGACTTGTCGGCCAGTTTGATGTCATATTAAGGCTGCCAAAATGTTTCCAGCACAGTTTAACTAACGGTGGGTTGGGGTATTATTTCATAAGCTCAGGTGAACTGAATCGTGCTTTATTTATCTTCGCACGCAGAGAGATTTTACGCTTGAACCCGCCTCAGTCAAACGGATAAGTGCAAAATGATAGATCCGGGTGATGCGCTTCACCTCGCCGTTCCCTACACCTTTGTTTTCTTTCCCCCCCCCCCCATTCCAGCGAGGAGTTCACTTGGGCACTGAAGGGTGTAATTCATTTCTACAGATCTGAGGAATGTCTTGTTCAATCTTCAAACAGAGCGCTCGCCTCTCACGGAGATTGCTATTAATTACTGACACTACACTTCTCATAATGTGGGGTTCTGTGTGGCGGCGGTGCGGGCAATGTTTGTGGGGTTTCTTAGCGTGTTGAGGAGGGGGAAATTCTCCAGGCTGTTAATTAAGGAATAAAGCCAAAAACGCATGAGTGAAGGATCAGATACTTGCCAAACAGCTGGAAACCAAGGTCACGGCAACCTGAGCGAAAAAGACTGAAAGAAGGAGGGGCAACCTGGCAAGAAGTCTGCGAGGAGTTGAGTCGGTTGCCAAAGGAGGAGGTGGTTGCAATATTTTATTTTAGACATTAATCCGAGGCTTTCCGGTGGCTTTCCTTGGACTCAAGTGTGAAAGACACTCAAAGAAAAGCAGAACTGGTTCACACAGTATTTTCAGCATGTCTTTAAAGCGTGCTGTGGTATCATGGGAATGCTGTTGTTTTTCCTTCCCTGTTGAAAAGACCAGCTCAGGCCAGCATGAACTTCCTTAAATGCCCTTTTTTAATATATGGTTTTTATATGATTATGAACCGCATGGGCCTAAATTATTAATAAGACATAGGCTGAATAGGAAAATAGCATTTTTTTGTAAATGCATAAGCAACAGCAGATGTGCAAGTAACCAAACCCAAACAACATGCTCTGGGTGGAATGTTGTGTTATTAGAAAATATTGGATATGTTGTAGCTTTATTACAGGTGACATGTATAAAATGACTTTTCAAAAGCAATATTTATGTTGTGGCTTTGTCATCAGTTACATAACATTGTAAGGTTAATAGCTTTTCATTTAGAACTACAGAATAGACCTGCGATCCATCTGTAATTGAAAGCATGGTTCTGTAATGACACCTCTAATCTCCCTGTTCTATGAGCTCTTGAGGTCATGACCTTTATATGCGATACCACTGATGACAGTCATTTGTAATGTGGGGAGATGAGTCTATACTTCCAGACTAGCAGTGGTTCTGGTGCCTGTAGCGTGTGCGGGGAACCCAGACGTGTGTTTGGATGTGACCCTGACGGCTTTAGCAGCAGGCCGCGGGCTTGCGGAGGTGGAGGGGAAGACTTGTGCTGCTCTGGGACTCTCTGCGGAAACATTCCTGAGCTGATTCCCGTCCAGGAATTCCAGTTATGTGCATGAAACCTGACCGAGAGAGAGGTGGCCGCTCCGAGACGATGAGGCCTTTGATTTTCAGCATGTTTGTTGTTTTGCTTCCTGACCTCTGCAACGGCACATCTGAGTGAGTCTTTTCCTTCCTTCCTTTGCTTTTTCATATTTTGACATTGACAGCTCTAATATGCAATATTAGAATGTATGCGTGAGCACACGGCAATGGTCAGAAATTCAGCAGAAGGGGCAAAAAAAATCAAACAGTCCCGCACAGGGCTTTAATACAAAAATGAATATGAAATGAATAGCGACTGTAGAAAGTAAATCTGAATTTTGGGCAATTTAGAAATCCCAGCCGGGCACATTTTTATAGGTCCAAAAAAGGGACATGTCCGGGGAAAAAAGGATGTATGGTTACAAGGGCTGGGCGATATATCTAATGTGATGATCATGTGCATCTTGTCATTAAAGCCGGTTCCATGATTAGCAGTAAATCTCCATCACCTGCTTTCAAATGGAGCGTCATTTAATACACAGAGCCGTAGATCACTGACAAGCTACGCAATACGAGCTTCATTATCAAAACGACGAGGACGAGGTTCGATTATGAACGCAACATTGCATAGCTTGTCAATGAACTACGGCTCTGTGTAGTTAATGTCGCTCCATTTGAAAGCAGGTGATGGAGATTTACTCCAATACACAAATCTTGAATTTTGGCGTAGGTATTTTTGGAGTGTAGTACCGTTTTTTTTTTAAACATTTTAAAGAAGAGTGTAAATGTATCATCACTAAATAGGGCTGAAAAATGAATTAATCACCAAACAGATAGCCAACTATCCAACTATCACCATTGATTGAGCCATTCTGGTCGAGATGCTCAAACCGATAGACTTTTGTTTTGCTTATAGTCGTTTCTGCATGTTAAACTGGGAAAGAAGAAAGCATTTTAACATCTAAAAAAATTACACGCTTCAGCTTTCAATGAAAGAAAAGCATGTAAATGAGTCAAAAACACTACCTTCTGGCCGTTTTGTGCTTTATTCATATTCCTTGCCTACTTTTCTTGTTCCTCACATCCCCACGGTTTCACTTCCCTTCTGTTTTTTCAGTCTTTTGTTATGTTCTGTTTGTATTTTTCTCCCCCTCCCTTATCTGGCTGTCGTGGAGCCTCGGGCCCAGGATCCATCCTCGGATCCGTGGCTACACTGTTGGTGTTGTTACAGTTGTGTGTCTTCAGTGAGTCTCCAGCCGTCCGGGTGTATGTAGACTGATCCACTCCATCTGACTCATATGGATCGAGACTCAGCCATGTTGAACCATGGCTCTTTATATAAACACATATTTCTCATGCATGTCCCGCTGTTTACACCTGTTTACCAAAAGTGCTACAGCTACAGGTAAATACTTTCAAATTTACCATGGTACTAATTTGTGTACCATACCATTTATATATATATATATATATGTATGTATGTACTATAATTCAGTTCTACCATAGTATTTTGAGCAAGTAACATTGTTATCCTTAGAATTAGCATAGTACATGTCCCCCCAAAAAAAAAAACAGTATTACCACAGTACTTTTTGGCAAATACCATTGTATATGAATTACAGTACTTTAGTATATTTCAAAGTACCGTAGTATTATCATCTGATGCCATTGTTGCGAGATTGGTACAACATTAGCTTGGTACATGTCCAAAAACACGGTTTTACTATGGTACATGTATTTCAATACTATGGTATGGTACTATGGTATTTCAAACAACCATAGGATTGCCAACTGATACCTCCACATTTTCCATGGTGTATGTCCAAAAAAAGCACATTCGTACTATTGTACATTTTGGCAAATACTATTGTACATTTTACTACCATGGTATATTTTAAAGTACTATAATATTTCCATCTGAAACAATATTTTCCTGAGGAATGTTACTGCATTACCTTGGTATATGTCTAACAACATGGGTTTACCATAGTACGTGTCCAAATTTAACATGGTAGTAGTACCATGTTACCTTTTGGCAAATACCATTTTACATGAATTTCAATACTGTGGTATATTTCCACATGTATTGCCACGTGATACCTCCAAAGTACATTTTGTGAGGGATGGCACAGCGTTAACTTTGTATATGTCCACAAACATGGTTTTACCATGGTAAACATCCCAAAAACATGGCAAGGCTTTGGTACTTTCTTGGAAGTATAAATGTATGTTTAATGAAATGTGCATAAAAGTGTGTCAAAATACTATGGTAGTAGTTTTGTATCTGTGCTAAAGAAAAGGGGGTAATACCATGGTACTTTTGGTAAATACCATGTATATTTCAATGTACAATAGTACTACCATCATACAATCATTGTATGTCCACAGTAGGTTTTTGACATGGCACATGCATGGATTTACCAAGGTATGTGTCCCCCAAAAACATAGTAAGACTACTTTTGGTAGGGTACTTTTTTAAATGGAAAGAGTTTATTGAACAATACATACTAATATGAAAATATAGGCCTACTATGCTTTTAGCTTTCACCATACCCAAAAACTATGGTAATACCACAGTGCTGTTTTGTAAAACTATGCTGAATACACAAGTTTTGCTCTGTTTCACTGATGTGTGAGATTTATTCTTTTGTGTATTTCACATCCCGGGTCTTTGCTAACGCTATAGAATCTTTTGCCTTTAGGCGGCATCCCAGAATACAGAGTTAGCGTTCAGCAAAGCTTCAGTCTCTGTGGACTAGTTTCCTGAATTTAAACTCAAACAAATGGTTGCCTTTAAGCAAATGACATCACAGTCTGTGCCGCAGACCCCATAAACATGTCTAAACACATGCTAACAACCGCTCACAGATGCTAAAAGCACACTACCCTGCATTTGATGCAATGCCACACAGTTTTACACACAATATCCCACTTCTCAAACCCATGCACAGACAGTTCCTATGTCGTAGTTAAGATGTTAGCATGTGTTTGAGGATAGCATCATTTTAATCTGTCGCTGTTCAGACCTTTAATTATCGTGATTAGCTTTAGAACGGCTGTGGTGGGTTTCGAGAAGCGTTACGACATCATACGCTGTTGGCGCTAAGCTAATGCATGGCTAAATGGGAAATAAGCATTTTGCTTTTCCAGATGCTCTCTCAGGAAATGCGGGCAGGCTCGTCTGCACAAGATTAGCTTGTTTGTCTGCTAATCGGCTAAATCAAACTTGTCATGTTTGGGCCTACCAGGATTTCAAAACTAGTTTATTTGTAGACTTTGATGCTGATCATATGGAGTTTAATGATTGCATCTGTTGGGATATTTAGGGAACAGCTAAGTTCCCTCCTTTGTTTCTCCTTTTTACAGGCGGTTTTTGGGGGGATCAGTTACTTTTCCAACCATCGTAAAGTGGATCCTTTCTCCTCGTTTAGTGACGGATGTTGTTTATATGCGGTAGTAATGAAAACAGCCTGCTTTTCATCATGTACTTTCACTACCTTAATTTTCATAACCTCTAAAAAAATAACAATTCAATCCTTTATGTGAATGTTATGCAAGTATGCAAAACATTGACAGCTCATGTCAGCTTTTTGTTAACGATTCTGTGACCTTTTTATGAAAAGTAAAGTCTGAAAACTTATCGAACGCTGCTGGTGAACATAAGTCCGAAGCTTCACCTGAAGTTCCTCCGTTTTCCTGCGGAGATGCTTTTATTGATCTGGGGGTGGATAATACTTCACCATAATCCACAATATATTGTGTCTCCTCTCAGACATGCTCAGGGTTTTAGTGTGAGAAATTTGAATCTGAGGTGATTATGGGTTTTCTCAGAGTTGAGAAGTTCTTCGCTGCTGTTCTTGGAATTCAGGTTATTTGACAAGACAAAAAAACACCTTATTATGACTTGAAATCTGTGATAGATGCTTCTGTGGATCTGAAATATGTGTGTTATGAGTATTCGATGTACCCTTGTAAATACTAATGGAGTTCTTGGTTCGGTCTTATTGAATATCAGCTCGGTCTCAGATGTTTCTCCTTACAAAAGTCACAATGAGACTATTAATGACACACAGTAAGAGTTTAGAGTTAGATAATGAAAACAAATTGCAGCTCAGATCATTCTGTATTTTATCTGAGTTCGTATCTGATGTTTGCTTGAAAAAGTTTAAGATTGGTACTGGATTTGAGACTTGAGTTCAAATTAATATCTCTGACGTTTACTACTTGGAAAAGTTTGAGATAATTTGATATTTGATTTGAGACGTCTCCCTAACAGTTGCTTTTTGAAGATTATGAGATTATTATATTATTGAGGTTAGAGAGTCAGACTTGTAATCGAAAGGTTGCGAGTTCGAGTCTCGAGTCTGCAGGAATTGTAGGTGGGGGGAGTGAATATCCAGCGCTCTCTCTCCACCTTCAATACCACGACTGAGGTGCCGAGCAAGGCACTGAACCCCCAACTGCTCCCCGGGCACCGCAGCATAAAAGGCTGCCCACTGCTCCGGGTGTGTGTACACGGTGTGTGTGTGTTCACTGCTGTGTGTGTATGCACTTTGGATGGGTTAAATGCAGAGCCCAAATTCCAAGTATGGGACACCATACTTGGTTGTATGTCACGTCACTTTAAAAACACTGAAAAAAAAGGAGTTTTGAGATTATTTGGTATTGGATTTGGTGAAGTATTAGAGTTGATATTTAAATCTCTAACCTTTTCTTTTTTGGAATAGTTTGAGAATGTTTGGCATTGGACTTGAGTTGATATTGAGATCTCTGATGTTTTCATCTTGGCAAAGTTTGAGACAGATCTCATCTGAAGAAAATGTGAGATTACAGGGCCTTTTTCTAATTATAAAAGTCTCCATTTGATCTCTAGAGAATCTCAGAGAAATGTTTGAGATATTACAAAAATCTCATTTGCATTTGTACTTTCCCATAGGCACTTTTAACAAACTCCACCCCAATTTAAAGCATCCGAACAAGCTGGATTTGTGGCACAAATCCAACCTTCAAATTGGGCCGGCACTGGCCACTTTCCTCAATGACACCAGATCTCATTAGACATCTCCCTGTAAGCTCATTAAACAAAACACCAGCGCTGTGTGACATGCAGTCAGTGACTGAGAGAGTGACCAGAGCTTAGCCTGAGGACTCGTTCACAAGCCCCAGACAAACGGATGCTTTGTGAAGCACATCTACCGCAATGTCCCGTCTTTTAAGTACAAGGGTCAAAACTCCTGCTGGGTTAAATGGCTTCTATAAGAACGCGCTTTAAGTGACTAACTAAAAATAACGCCGCGACTCCAGAAGTAATTGCGGTGGAGAGGCTAATGCTGTGGCTAGCCCCCCTGTCGAGCCCAGCGGCAAGACCTTTCTCTCGCTGATAGGTTTTAAGACCTGAGGATTCGATTTCGACCGACAAGAGCTCTGACTGAAAGCTGGAGCCAAACATCGGGGCTGCTGTTTTCATTCACAACAACGCCGATCGATTTTGTTTACCCGAGTATTAGCTCACACGTTCACAATCCCAATTTCTTTTTGCTTTTATAAATCCTGTGAATTCTTTCTTCGTCCAAGGTTTTTGTTCCCCAGCCCGAGGGGGGACTATGTAGCAGACGGATCCATGAATTCCTCATCGCTAAATCTGTTAGCTGATCAATAATTTAGTCTCGATCCAATCTCACCTGCGTCTCCGCGGCCCTTGCCTCAATGAGACGGACCGTCCTTGAGCCGAGCACGTGCGGAAGCGTATTAGAGTGTGTTTGTGTCTGCCGCACATTTCTCTCAGGCGTGCTGGTGTATCAAAGGAAGTGATCTCGTTACCAGGTACGGGACGCGTGGAGGCGCCAATCTAACCGTTGTGATTAGTAGAGCCGGTTGAGGGGGGTCCGGACCCCTGCTGACAGCGACTGTCTCATCTCTTTCCAGCACTGAGCGGGGAGCTGTTTCCTCCAGTGATGACCGTGCGGAGTCAAGGGCATGGATACCCCCGCTTCATATCAAACCACCACTCGTCTCATCTGAATCCACACGCGTCCAGTGGTTTTATCAAAAGCCGGGCATGTTTTATTTACGTCAAGTGCTCACACTAAGCTCTCTGAATGTCCTCTGTGTCACTCGACCTCAACACAAGCTCTGAACACAAGTTTTATCTTAGCGCTAGCCTCTTTCTGTGTTTCTCTCTTGCTCTTAGAGGCCAATAAAAGAAAGGCTTGAGGCCAAACTGTAGACAGGCCACCCAATACTAAGTCTCTCACAAACTACACACTCGTTGAGAGCGAGAGGCGAGTCTTTGTACATCATCTGCCTGATGATTCCATTGGAGACCTCGTATTGAATATGCTCGTCTTTGCTTTAGTTTACTCAACAATGAGAAAAGTGAAGCTCTTGAATATTGGAAAGCTTTCTATATTTATTAGTCATGAAAAGAATCACTGAGTTAGGTTTTTTTTATAAACTTTAGTATTTAACAAATCTCAGGCTGTTTGTTCTATAGATTGGAATAAAGTGTTATATCATGCTGCTTTTTTAAGGCTCTGCATGCAACTTGTGACATTATTATTTTTTGTATTATTAATTTTCTTCTGAAAGCTGCAGTCTGTAACTTTTGGCGCTCTAGCGGTTAATAAACAGAACTGCTTGCGTCTTGCGGAAAAAAGCCGGAGCTACTTCTCTCTGTTTTATGTCTCTGATGAATCACGCAGGTACTGGGCTACTCCGCAGCGGTACTTACCCGAACCAGTCTAAAATAGTCTGAATATAAACACCCATATGTCATTGGTGTTTGGTGATGAGTTTTTGGCTCAAGGTATCACACCAGAGGTGTTCAGCTGCTTTCTGCAGACCAGTCAAGTTCTTCCACACTGACTGAATCATCATTTCTCTTTGATTCTTGTCTTATACACAGAGACACTGTCATGTTAGAATAGAAAAGGGTTCTGTCCAAACTGTTGCTATAAAATTAGAAGCACACAATTCCCTAGAATATCATTATATGCTTAAACATTAAGATTTGTACTCATGGAAATTACTAAAGTAGTCAAACCTTTCATTAGAAGGGGGTGACCCAATACTTTTGGCAATATAGTGTATGTAATTTATGGGACTCAACTAGATCCGAATAGTTTTTTTTTTGGGGGGGGGGGGGTCTGGGCGGAGAGAGAGAAATTGCAAGCTCGTGGACAGGAGTGTGTTCGATCAAAGTCCCTTTCTCGGTTCGGCTTGAAGCAGCACCATGCAGACCGATCGCTTGCTTTATCTGATTATTATATTTATATGATTTCTCAGATATTTTTTTCCCCCTTTTTAATACATTTTTCTTAACCGGATGCCTGTCACTTTTTCTAGCACATTCATATTGGTCATCATATTATTGATGCCAATGTATCTAGGTATTTCATAAGCAGCACATGTTTTGTCACCGATTATGTTTACCATGTGGTCAGTATCCTCTTCCAAACACAATTATTGTAAATGTAAAAATGGGAAAGGGTGGCATATGCTTGAATGTTTGTTTCTGTCATAGAGTGAAAATAAGAAATAAAGCCAATTTTTTCCTGTGCATGCTACAGAAAACTAAACTGATTTGAGTTGGACGTGCATAATAATTAGGATTTTACGTGATTCAACTTCTAGTTTGGTTACGAAATTATAATGTTTTAGACACTAAATACTAAATAGAATGTTTTAACAGATGTTTAGAAATGAGACCTGAGCAGTGTCCGAACTTGCATATTTTGACTATGTGCTGCATTTGATGAAAAAAAATATTTTCAACTTTTAATAATAAAAATGATGCAGATGTGCAGTATGAATACATACTAGATTCACCATGATGACATTGCCATGTAACATCTGCCTCTGTTTTTGTTCTACCGACACCACACTACTGCAGTCATTTGATGTACTGTTTCTGGCATACTTTGCACTAGGATCATAGGCATGTTTGAACATGAAGTTGGTTTTTGGTACATTAAAGTGGTTTTAGAGTGAATTCTTTGAGGTGGATCTCCAGCCATTGCGTGAGAGCACAGTATTTCCTTTACTTGTCACGTCACCTCCGATAAGGACTCTTGGGAACAGAGACAATTTTTAACAATTGCTTTTAAAGGACAAGCCATCGCCTCCAGTTGTCATGACCCATTTGGCACGATAATCAGCGCTTTAATTAACAAAGTCAGTTCGGAATATCAATTAGAGTGGTTTTTGTCAGCGTGTGTGTCCTTCCTGAAATAGTGATTTGTGTTGCGTTCCTGGCTGGTGATAATTTGTAGCTGTGGGCCAATAATCAGATTATTTCTCCTCATATTAATGCTGCGAACACGCCTCTCTCGTTTACAACAATATTGCTTCTCTAATGAGAGGTGAGGGTGAAAGTCTGCCTGCATTCTGGCTTGTTTTCGCTCTTGTTGCATTCTGCCTTGAGGAACGTTGAGATGAGAGACAAACATCTCCGTGAAAACACCTCAACCTGGTCTGGCATCTCTGTCTCTCCTGTCATCCTCAGTACATGTTAGATCTGTTTCACACTGCACCACCGTGACACATGCACGGACAATGCTACTCAGGAAAACATGTGTCGCTTGAATGTAGGCGCACAGGAATCTGAACCTGGGAGAATTGGGACAGCAGTCTTTCAAAGATTTCTGCTCTTCTTATCTTTGTTTATTAACTATTTTGGATAATTTGATAATGGTTTTAGCTAGTCAAAGAAGTGTACTCGGCTCAAGTTTAAGTCCATTTTTCCAAGTTTTAATGAGATTGCACAGGGTTTCCTACACAAATGTGTGCAGGTAATGCAAAAAGCAGTCATTTTCTATACTATTTTGTTGTAACAAAATGAGCTAACTTTGATTTAAATGATTTAACTATATGCTAATTGGAACTGTCTGAGAGTATTGTATTTTTGTTTTTAGAAATCTGCTAATTGACAAAAACAAATAAAAAATGAATGCATTATGTAAGGCAAGTCAATTAAATCAGTGGCCACCTTGTTACCTGTTTGTAAAATTAAAAAAAAATATTTCAAATGGGGAAAAAAACCCTGAATATGCATATTTTTAAGGCTTCATATGAATTTTTACCAAATAAAAATTGTTCTTGAAATATTTTTCTTTTTACTCATGTTTTATTTCATTCATATGTTTCATATATTTCTTTTTTAAATTCTAAAGTTATAATTAATAACCAGATTTTATTTTTAATGCTTTATTTTTATCAGCTTTTTCAAATTTTGTCTTTTTCCTTTTCTTAAGAGTTTTTTTTTCTTAAATCAGATTTTTTTTCCTGTTTAGACTGCTGTTGCTTTTTTAAGCATGAGATTTTAACAATAGATGTTTTGTCAACGATTATGTTGTTTAACATAAACAATTGTTTTATCTAAACATTTTTTGCAAACAGAACAAATTTAAAGGTTGTATTTTTTAAACATTAACAAAAATATAAAACATACAACATAAATTCTGCATCTTATGCACAAAACGGGCAAAATAACAAGCTGGTCAAGATAATTTGCATGTGTTTTCCAAAGTAAACAAACACATGATTGGTTCTTTTAACTAGGAGGCGGGGCTTCCATTTCTACAGTCATCATATTGAGAATTACAGTGTGCCAGTCAGAAATGCAACTTGGCTTTTGTTTGATGGCAGGTTTCTGTCATGTTGTTGTTCCTGATTTGTTCCTTTGCATTTGAGAGTGATTTCAGATCTCCTTTCATGTTTTCATGCTTCTCCATCCTTTACAAGTCCGTATTTGTGGAACTTTGTGGTTTTGCAACTTCCAAAATTGCAGTGTTGAACGCGAGAATATGTCTGTGTGGAACATTAATCTCTTTTCCTTCAAAAGAGGAAAATAATTGATTCTGTTTTCTCTGGTTCGACTCCTTTAGGTGGATTTTTGGCTAACCTTAAACCACCAAACCATGCACTCTAAAGACTGCTGGGTTGAAAACAACCCAATTTGGGTTATTTTGGCAACCCAGCGCTGGGTGAAAAAGGGACGAACCCAGCGCTGGGTTATTTTAACCCAGCAGGGTAGGTTGCTTTTTTATGATTTACAATTACTACATTGCTAGGCTAAAATGAACCCAAATCGAGCTAGACATTAAACATACAAATCTTGTTCTTTTTAAAATCACTTTTACACACAAAGAATGACACACAAAAGGTAAATATTTATTAAAAACAACAAGAGAAAACAGCCAAAAAGTTACATGCATGTTAAGAAGAAATGCAGAAAAGTATGGCATTAACAGCTACAGAGTTTTTAAATAAAGCATTGAACATTTGTTGAAGAACTTTTAAGATCAAAATGACTTTTTTGGTAAATTGTATATATTGTATAAAAATATACAAAAACACTATTAATACAATAATTGTACAATTAGTTAATAGTGAAGTTCTTTACAAACTATTCTGGAATGGGAGTACACAAATAAACCTGAACATTAACACTGATATTATAACATTTACCAGAAACATGTGTGTGAAAGAATGTGAGCATGTGTATGAATGACTGAGTGTAATCTCCATCTCTACTTAACAACACAGAACAAGCATTTAACATTTGCTTTTTACAAATTATACACTTACAGTTTGTTTCATAGTCCATGAATACAGATCATGCATCACTGCCCATTTTCATGATCTCTTTAGCATAATTGATGTAGTCATGAAGAAGCCCCATCAGCACATCATGTGACATCTTTTACAGCATCCAGGGCAGCGTCCTCCTTTAAAACCACTGTTGCATCAGTTTGGGGGAAATTCTCCTCTTTGACCAGCATTCATCCCAGTCCTTGTTCTTCATCGGTGGCCTAAAAAGAGAAAACATTTAATGAAACTATCCATTTTCAGATAGAGGTGCATCCACATCAGTAAGGACAGGTAAATAGTCTGTTTGTTTAATGTCTGTCTACCACAGCGCTCTAGAATGCTATAATGGCAGCACTAGTGTGAGGGCATGTGATATTGTTTAAGTAAATATATTGCTTTCAGAAAGTTTCTTCTTTACTGAAACATTAAAACAGACATGACATTCACATACCTCACAAATGTCCATGTACGTGGAGGGCTGCTCTTTAACGGGTTAGTTCACCAAAAAATTAAAATGGTCATAATTTACTCCCCCATGTTGTTCCAGACCCATACAAACTCTGCTAATTTTTGGAACAAAAATATATTTAATATTCTCTTAATTTTTGTCTGCAAGTCTGGGAGACCAATATTTTCTTCTGAACAGATATGTTCGCTATTATGTAATATAAGATTTATTCATATATAAATATTGGAATGTATTACTTCTACAATAACTGTATTTATGAAGCTTGAAAATACCGATTATCTAGACTCTCAATGGATTAACAAAAAATGATGAGAGAAAATTTTAAATATATTAATTTGTGTTCTAATGACTTGTGTTCTAGGTTTGGAATGACATGAGGGCAAGTAAATATTTTTTTTGTGTGAACTATTCCTTTAAGAAAGGAAGACCAAGAATGACGACTCTCCAAATCAGACAACTCCAAAGTTGGTTTGGGTTCTGCAATGAAAAACACAGACATCAATGGTTTACATAAAATATGAACACGTAATCATACTGTTGTTGCATCGAAATGTGAAGTAAACAGGCAGGAGACAACGGAAACATTTATTTTCTAATAACAACTTACATCAATCTCAAAAGAATGATGCTCTCCTATGTCTCTGGCTTTCAACATCTACAAAAAACAAAGAAGCATTCTTTTAGTCTTAGTAAAAATAAAAGTGATGGAGTTATGAAGTTTACTTGCCTTAAAACCTTCTTTACCTCTCTTCCGAAGATGCTGAGAAAATCGCCTCCTCCTCACACACACACACACACACACACACACACACACACACACACACACACACACACACACACACACACACACCCTCACTCCCTCTCTCACACACGTCACGCAGGCTTCTGTCCTTAACTCCCGGCACGGGCACAATGAAGACACAAGCTCAACAAGTCTGTAATATTACATGCAAGACATTACGGTTAACAATTATCACTCACGGACGTTATCAAAGTACGTTAAGTTACCTCTTCTGTTCAGTAAAGAGGCCATAAAAGCATTACCAGCACAACAGCATTTGTAACGGCTTGAGGCTGAAAAAGACTGCATGCATCAGCGCTGCTGGGTTATGATCAAGTTTTTTAGTGCCCTGAGGGGTTGAAAGCGTTTTTTAGAGTGTGGGAAAGTGGAGAGGCAGCTCTTGTGTTTGCATTATAAATGTTATTTCTGTAGAAAGCTGAGTCATTATTAGGCATCTGTGGATTGAATGTGTTCTGTAGGGCATAATGATCAAATGCTGATTCATTTTGGAGAATTAAGTAGTTGGACGCTCAAATGAATTATGGCCGGCTGTTAGACGCAGCTGCAGAAATTACAAAACGGATTGTATAATGGCCTTTGTGCTAAAATGAAGTTCTCAGGAGGGAAAAATGCATTTAAATATAAATTCATTTAAAACAGGTGAAGGGTTGTGATATAAAGAGCACAGTTTAAGGGTGAAGTATGCGAGTTTGCTAGCAGTAGCATCAAGTGGACCTGTAAAAAAATTAGGTCTACACAGTCTACACCCAAAAATGAATTGCAATTCTGTTTGGTGCCATCAGTGGTGCACTGCAATGGATTAAAAACATACTTTAAGTGCATAATGGTTTTCACAAATATTTACTAACAGGCGGGGGATAAAATCAATACAACATAGTATCGTGATATTTTCCGTGGCAAAACTGTATCGATACACGGACGCCAAATATCAATTATTTTTAGTATACTATTTGGTAGAATAATAAAATCTATTTCTTTACAATCCACTAGATGGTGTTGTTTTTTTGTGTGGTTTTTCACCTTCAACATGCAGTAAGTTAGCAAAATAAAGATGGTGGCATCACGGAAAGTTATCAGGAAAGCCCCGTCCGCATTTAAATCGGATGTTAGGTTGTTTTATTTATTTTAAATTGAACAGTAATTTACTTTCAAATGCCCTAATTGCTGAAGGGTCTGCACAACTTTTTGTACAGGTTCAAGTTACATAGTTCAAAACACCTATTGTAGCACAGCAGTGCATACCTTTACATTGAATTAAGACTAGACTAGACGGTTATACAAATAGTTGAGTTTGCCAAGTGCATACTACATTTATGACAGGTGTTTCATGAAAGTGTTGGTCAGTCTGTCTGCTTGATAATTCCAGTTTGCTCTGCAGCAATACAATTTAACTGAGAAATGGTATGTTTTAACCAAAAATAATGTTGCTAAAGTTTTACTTTGGGGACATAATTTGAAGTTTGAAAAAGGTAATAAATTGCAATATATCACAGAATATCGCAATACATTTAAAATCGCAATAAAACTATATCGTGATAATATTGTATTTGTGGGGCCATTCAACTGGTTTTTCAGGTAGTTCTTGTTTATGATTCAACAGCACCTTTTACAGCACACGTACCATGTTGAAATGTGTATTTAATGTGTGCACTTTTATTTTGATGATTTTAGAAATGTTTCCATCAGTAATACATTGTTAAAACATTCCCTTTTGGCTGTTAGAGCAACATTTAGGAGTTTTCAATGTGACATTTTTAAAATTGCACCTTTATTTTCGTCTGAATTTTTCGCATGTTAAAAAATAAATACGACCTCACGTTGTGTCAATCACTTTTACACATTGCCTCCGAAACATTCGTCCGTCATAAAAAAAAATCTGCGTTTTCGCATCCGTAACAAGCATTTTGATAGGAAAGGATGACAAATACAAATACAAATATTTCTGCTCAATAACTATATCTGATTATTATCAATGTTGAAAATGTTGTGCAGTTGTGTGTTTTTCACACAGAATGAGAATTAACTAAATAATTGACCACCAAATCAGCATATTAGCAACAAATTATATTTTACAATGCTATATATATATAAATAAAACACTGTTCTTTTAAGTTTTATGATTTACAATAATATTGTTTTGCTGTATTTTTAAATATATAAATGTAGCCTTGCTGAGAATGAGACCTATTAAAAAAATATATAATAATCTTAATGCTTACAATTAATGCTCATTTTAGCAGATCTTTGACTTGACTGACTTTAAAGATTACATTTTGCACCATCATTTAAAGGAGAATTGCATATTTCTATGCCAATTGTAAACATAATGACTGTTTCCAAACAGTTTTCCAAAACATCTCCTACTGGTTGAACAAACGGATAGCTCCGCCCTTGTCTAATGTGATTGGGTGTGTCAAAGCAAAGATTTGAAGGCGTCCCAGTGTTTACACACCTCAAGAACTGCTTACTTGTAGTTGTTTCTATACATTTAAATGGTATTTTAGTATTTTACCATTCAAAAAAGGCACACTTTGCCTTTAAATGATTCTGATGTCACTGCAAATCCTGAAGCAGCTCTGAGGCGAGCAGATCTTTACCTGTTTGTCTCCAGACGCAGAAGAACGTGTTCACTGTACTGGGATTACATGCCATCAGTCATGGCAACATTTCGACAGGCTGCCACCAAGTTAAAACGTCCAAATCCCTCTGAAGGAAAGCGCGAGTACAATGTATTTAGCTTGTGCAGAAATCATTTCAGTCAGGACAAGAATCACTTTTCCAGACGCCTGGGCACTGAACCATGTCGACAGGCCCTGACATTTCTATATGTTTTTATAATACCGTCAACAGGATTAAAGTGCTGCGTTTTTGTGTAGCACTGCGTGTAGCAGAGTCTGTGACGCGAGGGCTTTGGTTTTAATTAACAATTAGCTTTGTTTATTATAACGGGCTTGTCACCTCGAAAGGTTCCCTATCGAATGTTAGAGCGACATTTAACAGATGTTTTTGAATATTTGTGACTTGTTATCAGATGTTTTTTTCTACATACCTGTATATGGTGCTTAAATTAGAAGCTGATGCTTTCCAGATGTTGTGCTCCTCAATAGATGCTTTTTTATGAAGATTTTTTTGTCTTGTTTTCAAAGTAAAAATATGTAGATGATTAAGTTGAGAAGCAGAATTGCATAGAATAAGTGTTGTTTTAGATTAAAATCTAAGACAATTATAATTTTTATGTTTTAAATAAGGTTTTTACTGGACAACAAAAACAAAATACTGATTAAGAGGATTGTTTTTGTAGTTTGTGGTACTTGGATGTATTTGTATGTGATGCATAAAATCTCAATTTGATCTTTGACATGAATGTCTTGCAAATGACCCTCAAAACTGAACATTTCAGGGCTGTTCAAGATGAACTGTTATTTCTGTGCCATTATGCCGAGTTCACACTGCACGGTTTTCAAAGTCATCATATCACTGCTGTTTTCACACTGTATGACTATCTGGGTAGCATTCAGTCGCTGCTGTTTTCAGACTGTATGACTATCTGGGTAGCATTCAGTCGCTGCTGTTTTCAGACTGTACGACTATCTGGGTAGCATTCAGTCGCTGCTGTTTTCACACTGTATGACTATCTGGGTAGCATTCAGTCGCTGCTGTTTTCACACTGTATGACTATCTGGGTAGCATTCAGTCGCTGCTGTTTTCACGCTGTACGACTATCTGGGTAGCATTCAGTCGCTGCTGTTTTCACACTGTACGACTATCTGGGTAGCATTCAGTCGCTGCTGTTTTCACAGTGTATGACTATCTGGGTAGCATTCAGTCGCTGCTGTTTTCACACTGTATGACTATCTGGGTAGCATTCAGTCGCTGCTGTTTTCACACTGTATGACTATCTGGGTAGCATTCAGTCGCTGCTGTTTTCACACTGTATGACTATCTGGGTAGCATTCAGTCGCTGCTGTTTTCACACTATGACTATCTGGGTAGCATTCAGTCGCTGCTGTTTTCACACTGTATGACTATCTGGGTAGCATTCAGTCGCTGCTGTTTTCAGACTGTATGACTATCTGGGTAGCATTCAGTCGCTGCTGTTTTCACACTGTATGACTATCTGGGTAGCATTCAGTGCTGTTTTCAGACTGCTGTTTTCAGTAGCTTCAGTCGCTGCTGTTTTCACTGTATGACTATCTGGGTAGCATTCAGTCGCTGCTGTTTTCACACTGTACGACTATCTGGGGTAGCATTCAGTCGCTGCTGTTTTCACACTGTATGACTATCTAGGGTAGCATTCTGGGTAGCATTCAGTCTGCTGTTTTCACACTGTACTGACTATCTGGGTAGCATTCAGTCATGTCATCTGCGTCGCTGCTGTTTTCAGACTGTACGACTATCTGGGGTAGCATTCAGTCGCTGCTGTTTTCACTGTATGACTATCTGGGTAGCAGTTCAGTCGCTGCTGCTGTTTTCACACTGTATGACTATCTGGGTAGCATTCAGTCGCTGCTGTTTTCACTGTATGACTATCTGGGTAGCATTCAGTCGCTGCTGTTTTCACACTGTATGACTATCTGGGTAGCATTCAGTCGCTGCTGTTTTCACACTGTACGACTATCTGGGTAGCATTCAGTCGCTGCTGTTTTCACACTGTATCTATCTGGGGTAGCATTCAGTCGCTGCTGTTTTCACACTGTATGACTATCTGGGTAGCATTCAGTCGCTGCTGTTTTCACACTGTATGACACTGGGTAGCATGTATGACTATCTGGGGTAGCGCTGCTGTTTTATTCAGTCGCTGCTGTTTTCACACTGTATGACTATCTGGGTAGCATTCAGTCGCTGCTGTTTTCATATGACTATCTGGGGTAGCATTCAGTCGCTGCTGTTTTCACACTGTACTATCTGGGTAGCATTCAGTCGCTGCTGTATGACTATCTGGGTAGCATTCAGTCGCTGCTGTTTTCACACTGTATGACTATCTGGGTAGCATTCAGTCGCTGCTGTTTTCACACTGTATGACTATCTGGGTAGCATTCAGTCGCTGCTGTTTTCACACTGTATACTATCTGGGTAGCATTCAGTCGCTGCTGTTTTCACACTGTATGACTATCTGGGTAGCATTCAGTCGCTGCTGTTTTCAGCTGTATGACTATCTGGGTAGCATTCAGTCGCTGCTGTTTTCACACTGTATGACTATCTGGGTAGCATTCAGTCGCTGCTGTTTTCACACTGTATGACTATCTGGGTAGCATTCAGTCGCTGCTGTTTTCACACTGTATGACTATCTGGGTAGCATTCAGTCGCTGCTGTTTTCACACTGTACGACTATCTGGGTAGCATTCAGTCGCTGCTGTTTTCACACTGTATGACTATCTGGGTAGCATTCAGTCGCTGCTGTTTTCACACTGTATGACTATCTGGGTAGCATTCAGTCGCTGCTGTTTTCACACTGTATGACTATCTGGGTAGCATTCAGTCGCTGCTGTTTTCACACTGTATGACTATCTGGGTAGCATTCAGTCGCTGCTGTTTTCACACTGTATGACTATCTGGGTAGCATTCAGTCGCTGCTGTTTTCACACTGTATGACTATCTGGGTAGCATTCAGTCGCTGCTGTTTTCACACTGTATGACTATCTGGGTAGCATTCAGTCGCTGCTGTTTTCACACTGTATGACTATCTGGGTAGCATTCAGTCGCTGCTGTTTTCACACTGTATGACTATCTGGGTAGCATTCAGTCGCTGCTGTTTTCACACTGTATGACTATCTGGGTAGCATTCAGTCGCTGCTGTTTTCACACTGTATGACTATCTGGGTAGCATTCAGTCGCTGCTGTTTTCAACTGTATGACTATCTGGGTAGTACACTGTATATCTGGGTGCTGTTTTCACACTGTATGACTATTCATTCAGTCGCTGCACACTGTATTCAGCACTGTATGACTATCTGGGTAGCATTCAGTCGCTGCTGTTTTCACACTGTTTTCAGACTGTTTTCACACTGTACGACTATCTGGGTAGCATTTACAGTCTATCTGGGTAGCATTCAGTCGCTGCTGTTTTCACTGTTGACTATCTGCTGTTGTTTTCTATCTCATTCAGTCGCACACTGTATGACTATCTGGGTAGCATTCAGTCGCTGCTGTTTTCACACTGTATGACTATCTGGGTAGCATTCAGTCGCTGCTGTTTTCACACTGTATGACTATCTGGGTAGCATTCAGTCGCTGCTGTTTTCACACTGTATGACTATCTGGGTAGCATTCAGTCGCTGCTGTTTTCAGACTGTACGACTATCTGGGTAGCATTCAGTCGCTGCTGTTTTCACACTGTATGACTATCTGGGTAGCATTCAGTCGCTGCTGTTTTCACACTGTATGACTATCTGGGTAGCATTCAGTCGCTGCTGTTTTCACACTGTATGACTATCTGGGTAGCATTCAGTCGCTGCTGTTTTCACACTGTATGACTATCTGGGTAGCATTCAGTCGCTGCTGTTTTCACACTGCACGATGGATCTGTGACAGGAGGTTACACACTGCATGACTTTACAATAGGAAGAATCACCGATAACTCTGTCTGCTCCGCAAACTACGTTTCACAATCAAACGCACACGAGAAGTGATGAGGAAATAACGCAAGATCATGCTTATGTTGTGGTCTATAAGTCCTCCCCGAACAGACAATGACAACGATGACTTCCTTGTTAACAGCATACCTCTATATAATAATTATATTTTCATTAATTTGTATTTTCTATTTTACTTATTTATAGATCTGATTTATTATTTTTATATTTCCACTGTTATAGTAATCTTACAGTTCCTATTCTGTTTATTTATATAGTTATTTTATTATTCTTATATTTTCACTTTTATGTTATATTAATTTTATTATTTATAATATATTTTTTTATATAATATATATATTATATTTATTATTTTTTTTATTATTATATATTATTCCTTAATAATATATTTATTATTGTTTCTTATTTATATATTTGTGACCCTTGACCACAAAACCAGTCTTAAGTCGTATATTTGTAGCAATAGCCAAAAATACATTGTATGGGTCAAAATTATCAATTTTTCTTTTATGCCAAAAATCATTAGGATATTAAGTAAAGATCATGTTCCATAAGATATTTTGTAATTTTCCTACCGTAAATATATTAAAACTTAATTTTTGATTAATAATATGCATTGCCAAGTACTTAATTTGGAAAACTTTAAAGGCGATTTTCTCAATATTGAGATTTTTTTGCACCCTCAGATTCCAGATTTTCATATATAGTTGTATCTCAGCCAAATATTGTCCGATCCTAACCAACCATACATCAATGGAAAGCTTATTTATTCAGTTTTCATATGATGTATAAATCTCAATTTAAAAAAATTGACACTTATGTCTGGTTTTGTGGTCCATGGTCACATTTATTATTTTTATATTTCCTATCTTTTATTTATATATTTATTTAATTGTATTTATAGATGTATTTTTTTATTTTAAAACCTTTAAATAAATATAAAATAAGATTGTGTTGTGGATCAAACTGATATGTCATAATAGATGAAGTTACTATGGTTTGCTGTAATTAGCAGCAGTAAGCAAGGGGGCGGGACTCAGCAAATGCTCATTTGATTAATAGCAATTGAATCCAGGATTCCCAAACATTGATCAATCAAGGTGTGATGAAGTGTGTCACACGCCTGCAGTTTGTCGTTGATTATAACGCAGTCAGTCGGGTTTTGTTGCATCGCTCTCATTGTAGCTGAATTGTAACAGTGATCTCCACAAATGATTTCCCCAGCAGGACCGCCGTCTCTCGAGGTGCTGCCCCATTACCTGAGGGTATCCGTGAGCTTTCCGGACAGACGATTAGTGGCATTAGTCTCGTGGCACGGTGGATCTCACACAGGCTCAGGGATATCAGAGTAGTTTCTTGCACGGCTTAATGAGGTGTGCGTTTCTATGTGTGTGTGTGTGTTTGGACTCTTCATAATGCATTACATTTCTGACATTAAAAATGAATGCCTGCTCTTTATCTCTCTGGTAATATCACGCCGTGAGAGGATGTTATGTAAACCAGACGCCACACGACCTTTCCTCAACAACAACAAAAATACATACCAAAAAAAATGAGATGCTTGAGATCAACACTACATGATTTTCATTTTTAGGTCACTGTGTGTGTGTGTGTGTGTGTGTGTGGTGTGTGTGTGTGTGCGTGTGTGTGTGTGTGTGTGTGTGTGTGTGTGTGTGTGTGTGTGTGTGTGTGTGTGTGTGTGTGTGTGTGTGTGTGTGTGCGTGTGTGTGTGTGTGTGTGTGTGTGTGTGTGTGTGTGTGTGCGTGTGTGTGTGTGTGTGTGTGTGTGTGTGTGTGTGTGTGTGTGTGTGTGTGTGTGTGCTCAATCCCAGTTTGTGAACTATTCATACTTTATAGTATGCAAGATTAGGATTAGTTGCTTCCCAAATCATGGCCAGATTGCATACTATTTCCATGCTTTCTGGACAAGAATTACTAGGGCTTAAATTTAATCTTAATATTTTTCATTTTTTTAAATGATATTCATTTAAATATTTAGTAGTTTCTCTGAAAAATGCTTAGAAGTATGTTTTTGTTACATGGAATAAATAAAACAATAAAATATAATGTAAAAGTCATTTTCCCAAACAGTTTTTTTCCCACGTTTTCCAATAAAGGTCATTATTATTATTTATTTAGTCATTTAGCAGACGCTTTTATCCAAAGCAACTTACAAATGAGGTATTATGTTACATGCAAGAAGTAAAACCATAAAATTGTAATGTAAAATTTATTTATTTTTTCAAACTAAATTTCACATTTGACTAAATAAACAGAAGGAATCTATTCATTGATATTATAATATTTCATTATTTGTATTTATACCTGCATACAGTAATAATGAAAACAGTGATATTTACCTAAAAATTTAATACAACACTGTGAAGATTATTTATTTATTTATTTTATTACAAAATATAACACTTTATTTTTTTTAATCATACCTGCATACAGTAATAAGCAGTGATATTTTCATATTTTTTTATAATATATTGTGAAGCTATATAATATTTTTTTATTGTTTTTGTATATTATTTGATATTATTTGTATTCATGTTTAATTGTATTAAGTGAATTATTTATTTGTATTTATACCTGCATACAGAAATAAACAGCAATATTTATCTAAAAAAATTGAACATTGTGAAGCTAAAAACATTTATTTCGTTTTTTATTTAATTGTTTCATTTTTATTTATTTTATTATTTTTATTTAATTAATTATTTTATTTTTTTATTTTTTTATTAGATTTACATTTTTTTTATTTAATTGTTGGTTTTATTTACCATTTTTATTTACATTGGATATGAATTTGACCAGCAATTACATACTTTTCATACTTGGTAGATGTATGTAAATTGTAATTCAGCCATTGTGTGTTAATACTGTAATAGTTTTTGATTTGCTTGGAGATTGATGGAATCACCACGCGTAGACAACAGTCGTGTCCTCAAGTGCTGTGATTCCATGTTATCATCCGTTTCTGATCTTCTTCTCAATTAAAGATATCCAAACAAAGCTGCAGCTCGGTGTCTCTGGCCTCCGCTGTCTCGTGGTTTTGATCAGAGCATCTGTGGCGTCTCAGAGCTCTGGCTGAACACGCAGGTTAGTAATCAGGTCAAACTCTTCAGCTGTGATCCAATGCAAATGGACAGCCGCCCGGTTCCTCCCCGTCCAGTCCTCTTCTGGGAAATGCTGGCTTGCCGTTATCTGACCGCGTTTATTTGTCAAACGCCTCCAGATCTCACCTGCCACCTGAGCCCCTCAACGCTTGAACCGTGCAGGTCAGCTGATGCTAGAGAACATGGTCGTGTGTGTGTGTGTGTTTGGAGGGAGTGTGTCATCTCTTTTCTTACACTATTAGATATATTTTGAAGGTGTAGAAAGAGGTGAGTTTGTAAGATCAAGTGGGAATACAATGATTTGGTGGTTTATCTCAGATCCTTAGTTCAATAGCCAGTGCACTAGCCTATCTATTTTTATGTATCATTTAATTTGTTTTTAAAAAAAAAAAATTTTTAAATTCGTATTATTTTGTCTTCTTATTTTTGTATTATTATTATTTAATTAAATTTGTAATTCTTAAAAAAAAAAAAAAACATGTATTCTAATTTAATTATTTTTGATAGTAGTTATAGTTCCAGACATCAAATGTATTATTTAATTTTATTATATACATTTTTATTATTTTAATACATTTATTATTTATTTATTTATTACTGATTTCTTATTATTTGGATCATTTTTATTATGTTATTATGTTTAATTGATAATATTTTTCTCATTTTTTTTAAAAGCAGTAGTTGTAAATTCCCAACATCAAATATCAATACATTTTGTTATAGAGTAGATTTATTTAATTAGTGTTTTTAATATATATTTTTTTTATATTTCATATAATTTCTGGGCAAGTTGGTTAAAAAGAGAATAGGTTGAATAGGTCTATTGTAGTTTAAGTTTTTAAGTGGTCTTAAATGTTTCTGTTTCAGGTGGTTTCTCCTTCATTCTGAAGGTGTTACATGTCAGCTTGGCTTCCTGTCCGCTTCACACTTGCACCTGAAGGCATTTTCAGGTTCACACGAACCCTTTTCTTCAGTGTGATACTTTCTGCTGCGTGATTTCCACCGTGCCATCGAGGTCTCATTTTTACAGCCTGTTTTGTCTGTGACTGTATGTTTGATCTCATCGTTTTCCATTTATCATGTGTGTTGTGTGGCGAAAGTTTGACCATATAGAAATCCAAAAATGTTTTTGATAAAAATAAAAATCCCCAGCTGTCATCACTTTAGGTCGGGCCATTGTCGCCTGAAAACCTGCATTTCTCGTTTATTCCTCGCTCACTAGTCGCTCGGTCCTGCTATTGTGCGTTTTCTCATCTTTGGGTTTGTATCTGGCTGGAAATTGATAAGCCCGAATCCCTGACAGTCCAAAAGGCTTTGTGTGTACGTGTGCATGTGTGTGAGGAGGGGATACGAGTGGCGTTCTTGTTTATCTAGCTCGCCTTCTCCAGATGGCGCTCAGCAGAAAGAATCCACTTCTTGACTTGCTCTCTTTCTCTCTCTCATTATTAACCGGCTGTGGGCTCTCGCAGGAAACCGGGCGAGTTTTCGGGGCCAGACTCCGTCGCCGTGAGGGGTGGAATGTGTTCCTCGCTAGGAGGCGTAAAAGTACAGGATGTTTGGGTTTAAGTGTGTCTGTAAACACCCAGCCTCTTTCTTTTCACCCGAATGACTTGCGATCCATTACGAGTAATGAATATTTACACATTTTAATACATCAGCCATGCCGCAATCCTTTTAAAACAGTTATTAGTCAATAAATCAATAGCCTGATTTATTCAAAACAACCCAGAATCATTTGTGCCAAAGATGTGCGTGCATTTGTTGTGCATGTTGTTTTGAAACGGCAGCTTTCACGCGACAGGCCTGTGCAGATTTCTCCTAGCGGATGTTTATTTCGAACAAACACTAGCCTACAACAAATCTGCTTCACCATTGGCGGTAATCATGGTCTATTTTTGAACAATGCTGTAGAGCAGTGTGCTCCTGGAGATCCACCTTCCTGCAGAGTTCTGATCTGGCTAATCAAACACCTGAACTAGCTAATCAACGGCGGCGTCTCAATTTGCATACTTGCACTAAAAATACGTACATACTTTGGAGTATGTTGTAGGACTGAACACCAGTATTGGGAGAAAGTGTCGCAGAACATTTTATCTCATTGTTTCTATTTGCGATGGAACATTAGCATTAGCCAAATGACCTTACCGCATATTGTTTCCGTTTGCATGTAGCTAGATGACCTTATTGCATTGTTTCCATTTGAAAGTGAATGCTAGCATTCAGTAAATGAACAGATTGCATATTGTTTCCAGTTGCACATGAACATTATCACTACTGAAACAGCTTTATTAAAATTAGCTTGTTTACATTTAAGCATTAGCTAAATGATTTTATCACACATTTTTCTGTTTGCGTGGGAATATTAGCATTAGATAGATTACCTCATTGCATCGTTTACATTTGCATGTGAATGTTAGCATTACTGAAACAACCTTATTACAAATTGTTTGTTTACATTTAAGCATTAGCATGGCTTTATTGCATATTGTTTCTGTTTACACGTGTACGTTAACATTAGCTTGATAACCTTATTGCATTGTTTCTGTTTGCACTGTTATGTTAGCATTCACTAAACTAACAGATCACATACGGTGTGTCCTAAATCACATGCTTGTGCACTATTCTATGATGCTTGTAGTATAAATAGTGCAAGTAGTGAAAAATTACAAAAATAAAAAGTGCACTTTAAATACCCGGATGATGCACTTAAATAACCAAACAATTATAATAATTGCCATTAGCTATGGCTTTATCACATATTGTTTCAGTTTGCATGTGAACATTATCATTAGCTAGATGACCTTATGCATTGTTTCGATTTGCATGTGAACATTAGCATTACCGAAACAACTTTATTACAAATTGTTTGTTTACTTTTAAACATTAGCAGTAGCTAAATGTCTGAACGTTAGCATTTTTATGACTGTTTCCGTATGAATGTGAATGTTAGCATTCTCTAAATGAACATACTTTTCCATTTGCATGCAAACATTCAATTAACAAAGCCAATTACAAAGTTACTCCTGTAACTTTATTACAAATTGTATATTTACTTTTAAGTGTTAGCATTGTCTAAATGTCTAAATCACATTTTGTTTCTGTTTCCATTTGAACGTTAGCTAGCATTTGCATGTGAATGTTAAAATTTACTAAACAACCTTACTGCATTGTTTCCGTTAGCATGTGAATAATAGCATTCAGTAAACGAACATATCGCATATTATTTCTATTTGCATGCAAACATTAGTATTATCAAAACAAATGTATTACTAATTGTTTGTTTACTTTTAAGAGTTAGCATTAGCTAAAGGCCTTTATCACATATATTAATTCTGTTTGCATGTTAATGTTAGCATAACCAGAGCAAACGTATAGCACATTTTATTTGTACTTTTTTTTTACTTTTGAGCGCTGCCATTAACTAAGTGATTTTATCACATATTGTTTCCATTTGCATGTGAATGTTAGCATTAACTAAATTAACTTGTCACATTGTTTCCGCTAGCATGTGGTTGTTAGCATTCATTAAACTACCTTATTGCTTCCATTTGCATGTTAACATTAAAATAAACTAAAACTTATCACTTTATACCGCTTGCATGTGAATGCTAACATTAAACAACCTTATCGCATATTGTCAGTTTGCATGTGAACGTTAGCAAAATAACATTATATTATATGGGCCTTTTTCACAGTCCGCATTCGAAAACCGGAAGCTTCGAGTAGTTGTGTAAAATAACTTTAGTAGCCTGTATGAATGGCAATGCCCGTAGCACGGGGTTGTTGTGATTTATTAATGAACAATTCATCATAGACGTTTCATTAAAACACATTAACCACAGTTTTCAATCATTAATCAGGTATGACGGAACAAGGAAAAATGTTCTCATGATATTCCGACGCATATTTCATAGTGCACATGATGCGTATGTATCCACAATACTTCAGAGACAGACCAGCTTTTTACTTAAAAAATGCAAGAATAGCATACAAACAACATAACATCACATTAAAGAGCAATAAAATCGGCGTTCAATGATAACAGTACATTGCGCAATAATTAAGACATTAAAAATAAAATAAAAACACTGTATATTCAGAGTATTTCTCCAGCAGTAACATAAGCAGCCGTGGGCAGATTCTCAGTTAAAATAATCTTTTTAACAGACGATACTACCATATGTGTAATCTTCCTTTTTAACGTGAAACATTATGTGAGCGAGCCGTTTCTATGCATTGTCGGTGTCGCAACATGAGATAACCGATGAGAATCTGCCCGCGGCTGCTCACGATACAGCTGGAGAAATACTCAGACTGTTTTAATTTTATTTTTCATGTTATTGTTTTTATTATAGTGCAGTGTTTGTTTACTATGATTCATCTCCAATCTTATCTACAGTATAATGCTATTCAATCTCTGTGCTCAATTCTGGAGGATATGTCACGTTTAAGATGGTAAATCAGTTATTTTTGAATAACTCTGGGATGAAAAATATGAATATATTTGAACAACTCCAATTTGATCTAATACGTGACGATTGTAGCCTATCGGAAAGTGAAGAAAGTGCATGAAAGCAATACTAACATTATTACTGTTTAATTTGTACAGTCTTTGGTGGTTAATGTTTTATAAGATGTACAAGCTTGTCTGATTTTATTGCTCTTTAATGTGATGTTATGTTTGTATGGTATTCTTGCATTTTTTAAGTAAAAAGCTGGTCTGTCTCTGAAGTATTGTGAATACATGCGCTCCCATTTAAATCATGAAATATGCGTCGGAATATCATGACACAATTTTTCCTTGTTTCGTCATACCTGATTAATGATTGAAAACTGTGGTTAACATGTTTTAATGAAACGTCTATGATGAATTGTTCATTAATAAATCACAACAACCCCATGCTACGGGCATTGCCTTTCATACAGGCTACAGCAGAAGTTATTATACACAACTATTCAACGCTTCCGGTTTTCGAACGTGGACCGTGAAAAAGGCCTATTGTTTCTTTTTGCATTTCAAGGCTAGCAGGAGCTAAATTCATTAGCATAAAATTAATTGTAATACTTAACATTTAGTCTAGTACATAACAAATTATGTTGAAGTGCAACCTTGCTTTAGTCTTAACATTTAGCTAATCTCATTCATTTCATTTTTCATAAACTGGGTTAGCATATTCTGCACTATATACTGCAGAAATAGAGTAGTATACTGTTATGAACTATTATTGTATGTTATTTTAGGGCAAATATTATGTAAATTGGGCCACAGTGCTAGTTTCCTGCAGAGTTTAGTGCCACTTCTAATCAAACACCTGCCCTAATCAAAGTCTTGTGGTTCAAGTATGGGTGTGTTTATACAGGGCTGTAACTAAACTTTAGCATGCTAGAGGCAGCTCTTGTGGAGGGTTTGATAAAAACGAATCCATTGAGAGAGTGGATTCACAGCGTTCTGTGGCGTAGCATGAACGTAGTATGCATCTGGCCTGTGTTTCTCAGAAAGGTTGTGTGCTTCTCCTCCAGAGTGTAATGCCTCGGTCGCAGGGCATTGAATGGCCTTCAGAGGTCTCTGTGTGTGCTCGTCCACGTCTCATCCTTTGCTTTGTGTATTTATTGGCTGTCTAACTAGCCGTCCTGCAGGTCATCAGGTTGTCACGTACTGTTTGACTGTTGGCTGATCGAACAGGTGTTGGTCTTGTGGATTTTTCTGCGTCCTGTATTGATAGACGTTCGATGGGTCCATCAGATAAGGAGCGGCATGTCACAGGCCACCGATCCGACGCTTATCTTCACGTTCCACCACTAGCGTAGTGCTAATGAGTGGTAGGAACCCTCAAAACCAGTATTGAGCGCTATATGTTGACTCTGCGGGGAGGATTGTTTGCCTCAAGTGATCGTGTTTGTGTGGTTTCACTGGCTGAGAGGCTGTTATGTCATTCTCTAAGTAAGCCGGTGACTGTCTTAGTAATTCCCCAGGGAGATTTAAACTAAATTAGCTTTTTATGTATACTGCTTTTACAATTAAGACAAACCAAAAGATAGTTTATAACTTAAACAAGTTATAAAAACAAATAGCTTTCATTATTATACATGGAATATAATATGCAAGTATAAATATAATAATAATGTACATGTTATGTAGACCTATAATGCGTGTGTTTATGAAATAATAATACAATTAATGTACCATGTGTTTTTTGTAAAAAAAATTCTTTATTAAAATCACAAAACTCATTTTTGTACATGCATTATACATTATGTTATTAATATACACTACTGCTGCTGTTATTATTAATTTATTTTATATTTGCCTATAATATAAATATAAATGTATGTAATATATTATATATGTATATGTATAATACATGATATAAAAGTATACATGTTTATGAATTTTTTATAATAATAATAATACTTTATAATAAGGATCACTATCATCATTGTGGTTTTACTATACTATATATATAATTTTACTTTACTTTTTATTATAAAATATTAACAGCAAATTAGCATACTAGCTATAAAAATAATAATGCATAATGTAGGCCTATGTGTATGAGGACATATGTATTTTTAGTTGATGAATAAATTTATTTATGAATGGCTTTAATATTATTATAACTAATATAATTATAGTATATTAACAATAATAATATAGTATATTTAGTAAATACTAAATATATTATATATTATACTATTTATACTATATTAATATAGTATATATTTCTATATTAAACTATTTAGAATGGCATACATCATACTATATTTACAGTGACATATTATGGGCAAAGCATGCATGTTTTCTGTATGCAAAAAAGTGACAAAATGTTTAATATGCCACAAAGCCCACTGTCAAATATTAATCAATAAATAAATATATAAATACTAGTACATACATTACACATTATATATTATACATGCTAATATAAACTTATAGGGCATACACTTTTATAATGCACAAATATAAATAATAATCATAATGTATCTAAATTAAATTTTATATATATATATATATATATATATGTATGTATTTATAAATGGATTATTATTTTCTGTATGTGCCAAAACGTGCAGTATACCACTACACTAAATATGAAGTCATGTGACTACAACATAGCACCCTTCTGTTGCTACATATCTACTATTGCACTTAATACTTACTAAAATGAGCTGTGTACAGTGTGCAAAACACAGTATTCAGTAAGTATAATTACTAGTATTCTATTCCATTCAAAACAATGCCTTGGTGTTGGCTTGTGGCTAATAAGCTAAATGGCTAATAAGCCGATAGACTCTTCTCCTTTTCTACAGCCACCATCTTGAGTATTTCTCTCATTAATTTTTCATTAAATGGTCTGTTTCCTCCTCATACCCTCTCCAGCTGTGAAGAACACTTTGATTTTGGTTTGTTCGTGTCACAATGTTAGCAGGTGTCCCAGCAGCCCTCCTGAATTATCCTTCATGGACCATTGAAGTGTCTATCGAACAAGCACGATTCCATGTTTTCACACTAAGCCTGCAATAATTTCTGGAGAAAGCAGCACTTACTGACAGGCCGATAGAAGATTTCATCGAACAAAAGCTCCTGACATCTACAGCTTGAAAGGATCTTGATGGAGGAACGAGATCTGCGAGTGTAGCGAATCAAAACGGCAGGTTAATATTCAGGTGGGTTGAGCGTAGGCTGGTAAACTACAGGAAACTCTTGCTGCAGGGCGAGAGTTTTCCCCTCTGAGGGATCATGCATTTACATGAAGCTTCAGTGTATTATATTCTCTGGGCGGAAAAGTCACTTGGCACAAGGCTTTCATATCCCTTCAAACGCTGGCTCTCTCTCGGATGCCCTTTGCTACCCCCTCGCAAGTTCACCGTCAGAAATCCTCTCAGATTCGCTCCGAGGGCAGCGGCTCTCAGCTACATATACACTCAAGAAACTTAATTCAGGATCGAGAGGAGAAACCGTGTTTTCATTAAGCCAGCGATGTCTCTCCGGCTCATGTTCTCGTCTCGTTTCAGGCTCGTTCGCTCACTTTCCTTTATAAATATTCACAGGCTTGCATTCACAGACCCCAAACTGTGAATCCGCGAATTCACTCAACACTCCAGTGAGTAGTAAGGTTTGATCCCTCTTTCGCTCGCCTTTCTCGCTCGTACTCTCACCTTCTAATTCCTCTCTCACTTGACTTGCTTTAGTGTGGAGTCTCCTGTGGATTTCCACTCTATCCGGATGTTTGCCTGCAAACTGCATCACGTTTTTTCCCCTTTGTATAATTCTCCTCATCAAATCATTAAAGGCTCCTCTTTATCTTCCTCGCATCATTTCTCACATTTGTGTGAGAGGCAATTTTTGCAGTGTATTCTCAACCTAATTTTCTTAAGCAGTATTTTTGTCATTTTTCGGGAAAAATATTTAATCATCCTTGGAAGATAAATTGACTTGTTTTTGAAGAATTTAGACTGAATTAAAATTAATTGTTCTAATCCAATTTGAATAAACAAATCTAATAAATATGTAGTGAGGTGTATGCTAAATACAAGAATAAAAATTACAATAGGATAATAAAATCATTAAATAATTCAATATGCATTCTTTGAAGACAAGAAATACTGATACTGATATATAAATAAGTTACTCTCCAAAATGGCAGAAGACGTAACTCGGGGGGAGAAGAATGGTTGAGTAAATTGTTATTTCTGTTTTCTTTGCGCTAAAAAAAAGTATTCTCGTAGTATCATAAAACTGAAGTTGAGCCACTGATGCCACATGGACAGTTTTACTGATGTCCTTACTACGTTTCTGGACATGGGAACATTTCAGTTGCATTGCTGTCTATGGAGGATCTGAGAGCTCCTCGATTTCATCAAAATCATCTTAATTTGTGTTCCGAAGATGAACAAAGCTCTTAAGTGTTTGGAACGACATGAGGGTGAGTAATTAAGGACAGAATGTTCATTTTGGAGTAAACTAACCCTTTAACATAGTATATAATTACTTGTATGCTAAAATTATGTTCATACTGCCCACCCCTGTTTGAGATCTACTTTAGACAGCTTGACGCTTGTAGATAAGGGACAAGTTGAAACCATATTTGTTTAGTATTTGCATTGGCAGCTTTTAATTCCATGTGAGCCTTGAGTGATTTTAAACAGGCTGCTGTTAGCTGATTGATAACGTTTAGCACGACATGGCTGCAGTTCCACTGGGGCTGCAAATGAAAGGATGAAGCAATACTGCACATCACTGAAATCCAGCACTGGGCCCAATACCGAGCCCTGAGGGACACCGTAATGGCTGCATGTACCGCAGATTTCTTTCTGTTGCACTGCTGGAGCTAATGGGGCGGCGTTTGGGTGAATGTTTGAATCTCATATTACTCACAATCTGCCTCTCTAATGGCTCTTCAACATTTTAAATCATTTTCACTGCTAAAACAAGCTCTTGGCGGCTCCTCGATTAGGGCATCAGCGGACTTGTAATGATTGCCTGCGTTGTTTTTTTTATGGAAACATTGATTTCTGAAACCATGCTTAAACTGAGTGAGACAAAGGGTCAATTCAGTTTAGTTTAAGAAGTTTAACCAGTGAAATCTAGTGTAAGTAGACGCTGTTTAACCACTTCGTCATGCATATTTAAGTGAAGGTGTTTTCAAAACTTGCCTGGAAAAGGTGGAATTGCATCTTTCAAGTTGCATTTTTAGGGCCTTATTTTTCCCCAAATTGAGTTTTATTTTGTTTTTCCCATTTAATTTTTTTAGAATTAAATTTATCTGGACTCTGGTTTTAATTGTAAAATTTAATTGTATTAAAAAGCATGTCTAATTAATTGTAATCATGAAACTGACACAATTTATGCACAATATATGAAATCATGAAAGTTATGTACAATATTACATTTTTTCACAAATTCAGTGTTATTTTCATCAAAAATCGTGTTTTCCATGAATTTTCTATATTCTCATTTTAATGTTTTCACTAAATTGTAGTAATCAATATCATCTCTAATTAATTACATTTATATAAAAATATTATTTTATTTAAGCTTTTTTTCAGAAACGCTGTGTTGTGTATTTATATTTTTCTACTAAATAAATTCTGTAAATATTCTTAATTTAATTTTAATTAATAATTGTATTATTAGTAGTAATACTATAATTGCATTAAGTAATATATTTCTGTCACTGTTTCTTCAAGTTAAATCGGACTTTTATTTTGATGGGTTGCTGTGAAGACATTTAAGTTTTCTGTGCACGATATGATGCTAGTTTTTCTCAAAAGAAACGGTAAAATGCTCATGAAGTGACTCTCAGAGCAGTTCTAGAGATTTTTTATGTTAAATGTACTCGTATTGAGGCGGCAGAGGCTGAAAACACCGCAAGCATAATGTACACGTCAGTATGTGTGTAGTAATCAAAACCGCGTGTCTGCGTCATTCATTCACACAGAGACACGCAGAACATGCAGGATTCTTATTTAAATAGTATTTTTGCAGCTAAATATTCACAAAACCTAATCCGTATCACATTTTGATTTAAGTGTACTGACCTACTTTTTGATTTGATTTATTTTTTTGATTCTGCATCGCAGAAATCATAGTGTTTGTACTGCTTAACTGATTTGTGCAATTCCTTTTATTGAATCGGGTGGAAAAACAATGCAGATAGTGTGCTGATGTTATTAGCAGGTGCAATCCCTCTCCTAAATATTTACAGAGGCGTATTACTCTTGCTCTATTCATTCTCTATTGTTGCGAGATGGGTTGATGCTCTGGGAATGACTGGCAAACAGATGTGGTCCAGCTTTGCTCCTTTTTGATGGACTCCCGCTGGGTTTGGCTCAGATACCAGCATAGGAATCGTCACATCCAACACCTGTTCCTCTGCTAAGCACCTTCTTGTCTTCTTGAATGATTTGCTCTCTCAGGGAAATTTCTGTGAGGCTTTATCTGTTTTCTTCCTCGTCTCTATCTCTATCTCTCTCCCTCAATCTCTCCTTCTCCGCTTAAGCTCATTAAATGTTTCCGAGAGAATAGGAAATCAATGGTGCATATGGTGTGAGAGAACTTTTTTCTTGATTTGTTTTACCCTGTATTTATCCTGTTTTCACATATCTCTCTCTTGCCTTCGGTTTCTATCAGTGTTTGGCAAGATAAATTGACTTGAGAAGCAAAATTGTGGAAGATATCGAAGGGGTAGTTCACCGAAAAATTATTAGGGTGAGTAAATAATGTCAGAAATCCATTTTCAGGTGATCTCTCCAATTTTTAGCAAGCAAGTTAAGGCTTAAAATGAGTTTGCCATTGGGGTAAGACAGACTAAACAAATTTTAAGAGAGTGTATCTTGAATTAAATCTTAATATCCTATGCAATTGTGCTTCTTAAGTAAATTTATCTTGATGTTTACACATTTGTACCAAAAAACAAGACAAATACTGATTAAGAAAAGTTTTTTTCTAGGTTTTCCCACTCATCTTCTTCTGGGGCAGCAGACTGTAAGGTAGGAAAATGGTTGTTTTCAGTTCAGATGTGTTCTTCATCTTGTTGGCAGATGAGCCACGGCTTGGCGGCTCGTCCGGTGTTTCTAGTTGAAATGGCTATGCAGCACTTGGTTAGGTTCCCGCACAACCTTTATTCATCCTGACACACATCAGGCTTCTGGATTGCAGCGGGAAGTGCTGCTGGAATGAAAACGAGAATATGTCTGATCGCTTCAAATGTTTATCGTCCCCCCCCCCTCTCGTTTAATCATCCTTACTGGCTCTCTCAGTGCTGAGCTGTGGGTTTGATTAGTCAGCCTAGTGGAGGATGACAGCATGCTAAACTGCCTTTCTAAAGTGACTGAAATCAGGCTTCTTCCTTAAGATACCTCATGCTTGGTCTTACTGTGCATGATTTCCTTAAGATACCTCATGTCTTGGGTCTTACTGTGCATGATTTCCTTAAGTTACCTCACTCTTCTGGCATGTTCCTTAAGATACCTGTTTGGTCTTACTGTGCATGATTTATCAGGTTACTCTAAACAAAAACTAAATAGAAATGACCAGGTCTGCATTTCCCAAAAGCATCGTAAGCTTAAGTACATCGTAGACCCATTGAAACCAATAGAGCTATGAGCAGTTTAGGCTTAAGATGCTTTTGGAAACAGCCCAGATCAGCTTCTGAAATAACTTTTTCTTCTGTTGCATAAACCAAGAAAATTATCTTAACCATTAATGTCAAAATCTTGAGTTCAAAGAGCCAATCAAACCTTGTGTGGGCGGGCTTGTTTAGTTCAAGATTTATTACTGAATTTTGATTTGCTTGGTAATATGCCATGCATGCAACATTAAATGTCTTCCAAATGGCATTTCATGCATTTAAAAAAAATATATTTCTTGAATTTCCAAGTGAAATGAAAAAAATGTAGGGTGGGAGTCTTGGAACTTTATTTTACATATTAGGAATTGTTTTGGCTTATAAAATGTGGCTAATGCATTCTAGAATTAAGCCAAATAGAAAGCATTTTTGCTAAAACTGTACCTTACCATTCAAAAGTTTGGGATTGGTAAAAATTTTTTTATAATATTTTGGAACAAAGTCTCTTATGCTCATTAAAGCTGCATTTATTTGATACAAAATACAGTAAAAATGCTTATAATCTGAAATATTATTACAATTTAAAATAACTGTTTCCAATGGAAATTGTACAATTATAAATTACTTTAATGTCACTTTTGACCAGTTTAATGTGTCCTTGTTGAATAAAAGTGTTAATTAAAAATACAAATCTTATTGACCCCAACCCTTTGAATGGTAGTGTATCTCCGATTATTAGTTAACATTATGCAAGTGAAAGTCATTTCAGAGGCGGAGCAAGTTGTTAGATTGTGATGAACGATTACGAAGACAACTAGCTTATTTGGAATAATGTGCACCAATGAATCGTTCAAATTAAGACCAGGAACGTGTATTAAGAAAGCAAACCGAGAGCATTTTGACATGTTTTCTTTGTAACTTTAATTCTTCTTTGTCTCGGCAAGCTTGGCTCAATATGATGTACTATAACCTGAGCGTGTAAACACACACACACACACACACACACACACACACACACACACACACACACACACACACACACAGCCTCAGCACTTTCCAGCGTTCTGGCCGTATTTCAGGCTTCTGCTTCGCTATCAGCAGTGGAGCAGCTTCGCTCTCGCCGTTCGGCCAAGCCTGGGAAACAATACGTGCTGTTATTTATTTATTACTTTTAGAAAGAGGCCGTTTGTCGTTGTGTGGGGGGAGCAAGCATGTGTGTGTGTGTGTGTGTGTGTGTGTGGTTGTGTGAGTGTGTGGTGTGTGGTGTGTTGTGTGTGGTGTGTGTGTGTGTGTGTGTGTGTGTGTGTGTGGTGTGTGTGTGTGTGTGTTGTGTGTGTGTGTGTGTGTGTGTGTCAAGCTGTCGGGCAGGTCCAGGCACAGCCCATTGTGAGGAATAATGGATGCTATGGCTGCTATCGCAGGAGTTATCTCCCTCACACACACATACAGGGCTTGAGGAGCTGGTGATAAATGACTTTGAGACTCACTGTCTGCGATCAATAAACCACTAGCAGCAGATGAGTGAGACTGATCTGCCGCTCTCCGTTTCTACTTTACTTCTCTCCATCTGCTCCGCTTTGGCTCCATCTCATCTCTCATTCTCTTCCCATCTGGTCTCTCATGATCTGCTATACTTTTCTCATATCGTATCTCACTTTTCTCTCATTATGATATCATTTTTGGTCTCCTTAACTTGGCTTGTTGCCCAATCTCGTCTCATTATCTTCACAACATTTATCGTCTCACTTCTGCTCTTCTTGTCTCTTATCATGCTCTCTTCTTTTCTTATGTCGTGTCTCAATATTAGTTTTTTATTTGTCTTCTCTCATTTTCTCACCATGGCTCTCATCATCTATTTCTTCTCGGCTCTCCTCGTCTCTCTTCACCTCTTATTTTTCTTATCATATTATCATCTTTTTCTCATAATGTCTTGTTTTGTCTTATTTTTACTGCTTCATCTCTTTCTGAAAGTGTCTTGTCTCATGTCTATTGTTCCTCTCATCTGGTTTTGTCTCTACTTTTCTCATCTCATCTTTTTCTTAGGTATTTATCTTTTCGCATCTTGTTTCTCATGTCTCATCCCTCATTTTTCATTTTCACATTTCATCTAATCTCTTCTTTTCATACTCGCCTCAGTTTACTTCTCATCTCGTATTTTCTCACCTTGATGCTTTTCTAATGTCTTTCACTCTCGTCTTTGCTCGTTTTGTCACAGCTTGTCTTTCTGCTCTCATTTTTTTCTTCTTTCAGGTCTCACCTCTTCATCTTTTCTTTTCGTCTCATAATTTCATCTTTTGCTCTGATTTCATGTCTTTTCTCATCGTTTTGTCTTTCTCGTTCGTCTCAACTGTTTCCACATCTCATCTCATCTTATCTTGTTTTTTATTTTATCTTCTCACTTCTCATCTCATTATTTTCTCTTGTTTTCATGTTTCATCTCTTGTTGACTTGTTGCTTTTCTCGTGTATTTTTTGTCTTTGCTCGTCTTGTTGCACCACCTCTCTCTGGTCTCTTTTCTTTTCCAGTTTCTCATCAATTTGTCTTTTTATGGTCTTGTCTCATTTGATCTGCTTTCTCATCTCTTCTCTTCTTTCTCTGTCTTTTGCTTCTTTTCTTATCTCGTCTTTCTCATCTCACATCTTGTCTCTGCTTTTCTCACATATCTTTTTTTCTTGTTTTCACGTCTCATCTCTTGTTGCTTTTCTCAGATCTGTATCTTCTCACTTCTCTGCTTGTTTTGTCACGAAGGTTCTTTCTGCTCTCTTCTCTTCTAGTTTGTCATTCATGTGTTTTCTCATCCCTTCTGTTTTCATCTCGTCTCAGCTTTCTCAACTCTTTTCTCACTCGTCTCATCTCATTGTTTTTCCATCTCATCTCATCTTGTTTCTTTTCTCTCTTTTCTCACTTTCTTTTCTCTTCCACAATTGTTTTCTAGTTTTCACATCTCTTGTCTCTTTTAACCTATCTTGTCTCATTTTCATGATTCGTCTCTTATTTTCTTATCATTTTGCGTTCTTCTTGTCTCTGCCTCTTTTGTCACCGCTCTTGTTTTCTGGTCTCATCTCTTCATGTCTTTTTCAGTCTCATCTTTTCTTTCGGCCTCCACTTCTCCTCTATCGTCTCTCTACCCCGTGTCATGTATCTTGTTTGAGGGGCGCAGGTGATCGCTGGTCAGTCACACACACATCATTGTTCAATTACTAACACTCAAATGCACAGAATGGCTCAGATGCGCTGCGAGTGTGTGTGTGTGTGTTTTGTGTGT
>JAPDDN010000071.1:0-100907 GCA_027422405.1 Ptychobarbus kaznakovi
ATAGACAGTAGGAAGTAGGCGGGGCTTCTGGAGGGGATTAGATACGTAATAGTGAGTGGAAGCAGTTGGGCATCTGGAGGGATGTAGAATTCCATAATAGTGATTGGAATTAAAGGCGTGGCTTCTGGAGGGTGATGTAGAATCGAATGAGTGAGAGGAAGGTAGGGCGGTCTCAGCTTCTGGAGGGGAATGTAGATTTGTAACAGTGAGTGGAGTTAGGTGGGTGCTGAGCCTGTGGTTGTTCTATATGCAAGTGTCATTGTCTTGAACTGGATGCGAGCTGCAACTGGTAGCCAGTGCAAGGACACAAAGAGAGTGTGACATGGGCTCGTTGAAGACCAGTTGGTGCCGCTGCATTCTGAATCATTTGTAGAGGTTTGATTGTGTTTGATGAAAGTCCAGCCAGAAGAGCATTGCAGTAGTCCAGCCTGGAATTGACAAGGAGACAAGAAGTTGTGCTGCATACTGTGTAAGGAAGGGTCTGATCTTTCTGATGTAGTGTAGTGTAAACTTGCAAGATCGAGCAGTCTTTGCAATGTGCTCTTTGAAGGTCAGCTGGTCATCAAATATTACACCAAGATTTCTGACTGAGCTTGATGGGGTAATTGTTGATTAACCTAACTGAATCGTGCAGTCATGTTGTATAGTTGGAGTGGCAGGGAAGACAAGTAGCTCAGTCTTTGCCAGGTTGAGCTGTAGGTGATGTTCTTTCATCCATGCCGAGATAGTCCGTGAGATCCGTGCAGCTACCGTTGGATCATCTGGTCAAAAAGAGAGGTAGAGCTGTGTGTGTCATCAGTGTAGCAATGGTAGAGAAGCCATGTGCCTGTATGATGGGACCCAGTGATGTAGTGTATGTGGAGAAGAGGAGGGGTCCAAGAACCGAGCCCTGGGGAACCCCAGTGACCAGTTAGTTTCTTTGAAACCTCCCCTCCCCAGGCCACCCTGAAAGACCGACCGGTGAGATAGGATTCAAACCAGCGAAGTGGAATCCCAGTGATGTCCAGTGATGAGAGGGTGGACAGGAGGATCTGATGATTGACAGTGTCAAAAGCGGCAGATAGATCCAGCAGAATGAGAACTGATGATTTGGAATCGGCTTTTGCAATTCGCAGGGCTTCAGTGACAGAGTAGAGCAGTCTCAGTTAAATGGCCACTCCTGAAACCTGACTGTTTAGCATCCAGTTTGTTGTTCTGGGAAAGAAACAATGAGACCTGGTTAAGACAACTCATTTGAGTGTTTTCCACTATGAATAGAAGGAGAGAGACAGGTCTAGTTGCTAGTTGGTCAGACTTGTCTTAACACAGGCTAGTTAATGCAACTGGCCCGTGATCTCTGTGTGGCTCAAACCATCTGTTGATCAAATGGACACTTGTTCATATGAAAACAAATCTACTTGTACTATAGTTGATTTTACTTTACAGAGCTAGTATGTACAAGAAAGGGATATTTTTGGTGAAGGTGTATTTTTTTTATATTGGCGTTTATTTTATTATTTTACATTTTTTACATTCAGTAACACGGCTGGATTTATAAATCTTATGCTTTAGATTCTTAATTGTGTAAAAGTGGTGATTGATCAATCACCTCAAAGCTTTTATGAGACAAATTCTACACCAGAAAAATCCTTATATGGCAAAGGTTTTAAAACATTTCTCTATTTAAAAAAAATATGACAATAATCAGTTGTGCTGTTAAGATCACAATGATGAATCCAATTATTTTTTATTTTTTTACGTGAGATCCTGTTTCTCAGGGAATTTATACTGATTCCTTACTAATAATGTAACTAATTATCCTAAAGTGCTGGTTCTGACATCCAGACAATCCAACACAAGATGTCTTTACTACTAAGATAAGTCGTTTTTATAGCATATGAAACTAATTATTCATTGAAATGCTGCAGCTGGTAAAAGAAGACAGTGGGGTTCATAGAAAACTGATTTGTGAAATGGGACCAATGTTTGTATTTTTTTATTATTATAATAAATATCTTGTGCTCAAAATGGATGTCATTTTTAATCGTTTACAAAGGTAACACCTGTGTGTTCAACTGAATAATAAGATTAGTTCAGAAGCATTATGGCAATACTACAAATATTCATTAACTTATGAATCTGATGAACTAGGGTGTACTGTTCCCATGATGTTCTATTTATCCAAAATGTTTAAAGCATTGCATCAATATCAAACTTTACATTGCCATGTCATAGCTCAGTAAAGTATTGCTTGTTTTTCACATGTGTAGCTGGAGTGTCTCTTCAGTCTCAGGCGTGTCCAGTGTGTGAGTACAGCAGTGGGTTGTGTTGATTGTGCTCAGTTCAGTGTGCTGCACAACTCACACACACAGGTCCCAGTCATACTTTAGAGATTTGTATTCAGTTATAAAGTTATAACCCCCCGGTTTCACAAACCAGGCTAAGCCTAGTCCCAGACTAAAATGTACGTCTGAGCTCTTTCAACTGAAAGAACATACTGATCTAAAACATATCAGAGCCTTTATTTTGTCTCAAAATGCCTTTATTTTGTCTCTAAATGTCCTAATTGTAAGTGTCCTTTAGTTGTAAGGATGCCAAAATGAACATTAATCGCGGCATATCTGATTGGCTCTTTGATGTAACCTGCACCCAATGAGCTGCATGCTTCTTCTAGATCCAGCATTTAAATGCCTTGCCCTATGTTTGCTGTAAACTGTATCTTGCTCTGTCTATTGGATATTATTTTAATATTTAATATTTATAATATTTGTATATTATTTTTAAAAATTATTTAATTTTATATCAATATCTGTAATATTGGATAAAGCGTCTGCATCTGTAATATATTGCTATAGGGAGAGATGGGCAGATGAAGCCTTACAAAGACTTGGGGCAGATGAAGCCTTACAAAGACTTGAGGCATTTTTTTCTGGATGTGCCGGCTATGATTTGAATCTTTGATACACTGCCAGTTGACGTCATTTTGTGGTGGATATTAAAATTTTATGACCACAGAAGCGCAGTAGAACGGTGCATCACCTCATCAAAACACTCACCCCCCCGTTTCACAGACTTAAGCCTATTCCCAGACTAAATCTAAGTCTCCGCTGTTTCAACTGAAATAAACTTGCTCTGACTGAACTCAAAATAGATCAGAGGCTTTATTTTGTCTCAAAATGCACACCAGTAATATTTTTTCTAAGGCACGTTTATAAAAAATACTTAAATGTCCTAATTGAACTATGGCGTAATCCTGGTTTAGTCTAAGTCTGTGAAACCAGGCCTAAATGTTTCATTTTAATCCTCTAGTCATGTTTTTTAAGCTACATAAATGTATATAATGTTTGTAAATCAATATGCAAAATAAAATATTTTGAAGGTTTCAAACTGTTATCAGTTATTTTAAAGGAATAATTTACTCAAAAATTAAAATCAGTTGAACATGTGCTCATCCTCAAGCCATCCGAGATGTAGATGAGTTTGTTTCTTCATCAGATTTGGAGAAATGTGGCATTACATCGCTTGCTTAGCAATGGATCCTCTGTAGTGAATGGGTGCCGTCAGATTTTGTTTCATATTTTGTCTTCTCCAGATGTTAACTGATGGACTGGATGGTGTGGATTATTGTGATGCTTTTATTCTCTCATTCTGACACCCCCATTCACTGCAGAGAATCCATTGCCATGACTATGCTGCAAAGATGGAATATTAAACTAAAAAAGGCCTATCAGCATCTAAATAAAAGGCTCTGGGACAGAAAGCAGGAAAGGTATGAATGCTGTTTTAGAGGCAACTGACAACAGTCAAGGTGGAAACACTCGACAGTTTATACTCGAGCCGCCATATTGTGTACTGCAGTTTATACCATTAATAATAATGTGAATACATTTTCTTGTTAAAACAGTCTTTCATTTTTGTCTCAAAGTCCAGAAAAGGTAAAAGAAAAGGTGATTTAATGTTACACAGATAAGCGCATTCAATGAGACACGCATGCAAACAATGCTTCCAACATATTTTGCTATACTGCACATACAGTTTTATACCGTCATGCTATTAAAACCTCACAACCAGTGTTGGGGAAAGTTAGTTTTAAAAGTAATGTGTTACAATATTGTGTTACTCTCTAAAAAGTAACTAATTTCGTTACTTTTGAAGGAAAGTAATGCGGTACATTATTTTAGTTGACCTGGTCTGGGCTTGCTTGTTTTATTTTATATATATATATATATATATATATATATATAGGGTCTAGGGGTGTCTGGATAGAGGTAGTACCTTTGCTGTCCAGCAGCTGCACCCTAATTGGTAGGGTGGACGAGCAACACTGGTCCTCATTCATCTCCTAAATCTTTCACGGCCACACCCCGGTAAACTGCCTCAGCTGGCGGGCTAAACCACACGAGGGATTGGTGTTCACATTGCACCACTATGCGGATGAGCTGCTTTTGGCAGGACGGAGGAGATCCTGGACTGATCCAACGGCCGAGTGTGGTAAACCCTCCAAATCAAGAGTGGAGCCCCGAAGGAGGACAGCTGCCTGTATTCACGCACTGTTCCGGCAGCTCGTGCAGCTGAGCTGGTGCCAAACTAACTGCTCTGCAGTCCTTTGGACTACATAGGTGAGGCCGAGAGGGGTCATCTTGATGACTGGGCATCCCAGGATCTCCTTACACTCTGCCTTGGCTTGCTCCCTGGAGAGATCACTTCAGTTCCGCCGTCCCAGCGACAATACAACACGGGAGAAGGCAGTTACTCCCAGAATACTCTCTATTCGCCTCTCTACCTCCTCAGGCCAGTCAATCTCCTGAGCATCTATACTCCTACTCTCTGCTCCTCAGCTGAGACAAAGGACACATTTTATGAAGAGCTTGAGACCACCATCAAAGAGATCCCAACCACAGAACACCTGTTCCTACTCGGGGACTTCAATGCCCAATCGAATCCACCACAACTCTTGGCCCCATTGCCTCGCCCACTTTGCTCTAAGCAAGCTTAACGAAAATGGACAGAGACTGTTATCACTTTGTTCGCATCCCAGACCTGTGGCATTCAAACACGTTTTTCTCAACTAAACCCTGCCACTGAGTGTCCTGGCATCACCCCAGATCCTGTCACTGGCACCAGTTGGATCCTGTCATTACAGAAAACCCCTGCTGAACTGCGTTCTCACTACCCGCAGCTACCACAGCACCGACTATGACACTGACCACTCACTGGTTGGGAGCAAGGTACGTTTTTATCCCAAGCGGATCCACGACTCCAAGCAGAAAGGACGGCCACGTATCAACACAGTTCTGACATCAGTCCCAGAAGTTTGCACACGCTTTGCCAGTGCCATTTAAGAAGCCCTTAAGGACTACCCAGACAACAGCGCTAAAGAGAGATGGAGCCACATTCATGACAGCATATACAACTCAGACATGACAACCTTCGGCAAGCGGGTGAAGAAAAATCCAGACTGGTTTGAAGCAGAAAAATCGAACTTGAGCCAGCCATCACAGCCAAACATACAGCTCTGCTAGACTACAAGCACGAGCCTTCAGAGATGGTATTAACTGCACTCCAGAAGGCCAGAAACAACACCCAGCGGATTGCCAGGAAATGCGCTAACAATTATTGTCTGAACCTCTGTCAGAGCATTCAGCTCTCTGCAGACTGTGGGAACATCTGCGCCATGTATGAGGGCATGAAGAAAGCATTTGACCCAAGCACCATCAAGATCGCTCCCCTGAGGTCCGCTACAGGTGATGTCATCACAGACCATGGTAAGCAGATGGAGAGATGGGCGGAGCACTACCAGCAGCTATACTCGAGGGAAAACGTCGTCACTGACACTGTACTGGAGAGCACCACCCCTTGCCTGAGATGAAAGAACTTGATGCGCTGCCCACTGTAGACGAGCTCAGCAAGGCCATTGAATCTTTAACATGTTGCAAAGCTCCAGGCAGTGATGGCATTCCCCCAGAGGTCATCAATGCTGGCCAGAAGAGTGTCCTCCTTGACCGCTTCCATGAACTCTTACTTCAGTGTTGGAGGAGGGAACATTTCCTCAGGACATGGGAATGCTAACATCATCACACTCTACAAGACAAAGGAGGCCGCAGTGACTGTAACAACAATCGCGACATCTCCTTGCTGAGCATTGTGGGAAAGGTCTTCGCCCATGTGGTACTGAACAGACTCCAAGTGCTGGCTGAACGCGTCTAGTGTTCGCAGAGTCCGCAGTGAGGCTTCAGATCCCAGAGATCAACGATCGACTTGATCTTCTCACTGAGACAGCTGCAGGAGAATGCCGGGAGCAGAGACAGACACCCTACATTGCCTTTATCGACCTGACCAAGGCCTTCGACTTGGTCAGCAGGAAGGCCTCTTCACCCTACTGCACAGGATCGGATGTCCCCCCAAGCTTCTGAAGATGGTCACGTCCTTCCATGATGAAATGAAAGGTACCGTCCAGTACGATGGCTCATCTTCAGAACCTTTCCCGATCTGAAGCGGCGTGAAGCAATGCTGTGTTCTCGCCCCGACACTCTTCGGCATATTTTTCTCCCTGCTGCTGCGACACGCCTTCAGTCAGTCAGAATATGTTGTCTTCAACCGCACTAGGAGCGATGGCAACCTTTTCAACCTTGCACGTCTGCACGCAAAGACCAAGGTGCACAGGTCCTGATTAGGGAGATGCTATTTGCTGATGATGCCGCCCTGACTGCCCATACCGAGGAAGCACTACAGCGTCTCATCAGCAGCTCGCGAGTTTGTTTGGGTTTTATTTGTTTGAATTTGTTTGGGAAACACCGCTCGTGAGTTTTGGCTGACCATCAGCCTAAAGAAAACAAACGTCATTGGCCAGGATGTCAGCAGCACTCCCTGCATCTCCATCGGCCATCACACCCTCGAGATAGTGGAGGACTTTACATGTCTTGGCTCCACTATCTCCAGCAACCTCTCTCTGGACAACAGCTGAACACCAGAATGGCAAGGCATCAATAACGATGGCTCACCTGACCAAGAGAGTGAGGAACAACAGCATGCTCACCCCCACACCAAGATGAAAGTGTACCAGGCAATGTCCTCAGCACTCTTCTTTACGGCAGTGAGACTTGGACTATGTACACCTGGCAAGAACGCAGACTTAACTCTTTCCATCTGCACTGCCTGAGGAGGATCCTGGGCATCACCTGGAAGGACCGTGTCCCAAACCCTGAAGTGCTGGCCCAGGCAAAAAACATTCAGCATGCACGCACTCCTTTCACAAAGATGCCTATGTTGGCTCGGCCATGTCTGCTGAATGCAGGATGGCCGGATTCCTAAGGACATCATGTATGGTGAGCTCGCCGACACCAGACCAATAGGCAGACCAGCGTTCCGGTACAAAGACATCTGCAAGCGTGACCTGAAAACCGGAAGCCTGAATCCTGCAGACTGGAAGCTACCACCACAGACCGTGTCAGCTGGTGGCTCGCCGTAAGGACCAGCATAAAACTGAGCGAGAGAAAGAGAAAGGACCAGTGGGAGAAGAAGAGGCAGCGCAGACGGCAGAGTCAGTGCCCACAGAAGCAGTCACAGGATTCACCTGTAGCAACTGCAACAGACTCTGCTGCTCTCATATTGGACTGTTCAGCCACAGCAGGCAATGCAATTCCACAACAGACTAACTCAGGCGCAGATACTCCATTGTCTCCCAAGACAGAAGGAGACCAGAGATATATATATAAATGGCTATTTTTGGAAAATATAAGGTCAAGGTCAAGGTTTCTTTATTTGTCACATAATAAATTATACAGGGTATAATCAGAAGTGAAATGTAAATCAAATCAGGTCCGCTCAGTGGACAGTGCAAAAGAATACAAATAAAAATTATATAAAAGTAACACACACAAGAGCATATATATGGTAAAAAAAATAATAAGAGTAAAACGTGCAATGGAATAAAAAGTGCAAAACAACAAGATGTGCAAAAACAGTATACTGGGACTTAATAAATAGTAATATGAACAAGAGGGATGTGCAAACAGGTTGTACAGGGTATGTACACAAAGCAGCAATACGGGTGATGAGAATATGGATGTTTTACAGTTAACAATGAGTCTTGTAAGTGTTTATGAGACTGGGTTGTGTTAAGGAGCCTGATGGCCTGAGGGAAGAAGCTCCTCCTCAGTCTCTCAGTTTTTGCCATCATGCTCCTGAAGCGCTTGCCAGATGGCAGTAAACAGAAAAGAAGGTTACCGGGTGAGTTGAGTCTTTGAGGATTTTAGCAGCCCTGCTTTACAGCGTTTGATGTAGATGTCCTGCAGAGAGGGGAGAGCAGACCCTGAGATGCGCTCAGCTAAGCGTACAACTCTCTGTAGAGCTTTGCAGTCCTGGTTTGAGGAATTACCATACCACACTGAGATGCACTGAGTCAATACACTTTCTATGGCCCCTGAATAGAAAGTTTTCAGGATTGTTGGTGAGACCCTGATTTCCTCAGATGTCGCAGATGGTACAGTCTTTGCCTGGCTTTCTTACCTGAGTCTGATGTGTGTAGTCCATGTCAGGTCCTCTGAGATGTTTACACCGAGGTACTTGAAGCTACTCACCCTCTCCACGGGGTCCCATTGATCATAAGAGGAGTGTAGGCCGCTGCTGTCTCTTCCTGAAGTCTACAATCAGCTCTTTAGTTTTGCTCACTTTGGTGTCAAAATGCATTTGACACCAAAATGAATACAACTCAGGCTGAAGGAAAATGTAAATTCCCATCTGTACAGCAGAGAGCGCAGCTCAAGCAAACCTTTTAGCTGTGCTGCCATTATAAATTACATGAAGAATAAGATGCAAGAGAAAAAAGTTCAACATTCTGAATGAATAAATAAATGTTTATCTAAAATTTTTTTTCTTATTCGTATAATTTAATTGCATCATTGAAGTTCAGCAGCAAAGACATTGGTTAATAAAATGGGATTAAATGAGGGAGTACAGCTCTGAAAACACCTGATGAACCTGCTCCATGACTGCTTATGTCTTTTGAATATCCCTCTTTGTTTACATTACTCATTTGCATTGACTGTATTAAGTCTTCTCCTGATTGGTTGTTGATCTCAGCATCGAGTGACAGCAGGCAAATACAACCAAATTAAGTATTTGTAAAATCGGTGCCAAGACCTGGACAAAAAAGGGCATATTTTGCTCTGTGCCTTGTTAGCATCAGAGACAGTCCTGGACTTGTTCACTTGTCTCTGGCTGGACCTACACATCAGCCTTTATCCGTCTAAGGAGAATCATCTCTAAAGCTCTTCGAAAACACTGTTTGGACTTCAAGTAACACTCTTGTTTTGTTCCAATTAAAGCTGTTTTAACAGTATGCTGTTAATAAAACTACTTTACATTTATCTAAAGGTAATAAAACCTGTTAAAGAATGTCAATTACTTATTAAGCACGAAAGGAGGGTAATATAATGATGCTGAATTAAATAAGTGTACCCTTTTCTCTCTTGGTTTTTAGTCTGGTGCGCACCGCTGAATCATGCAACACACATTCAGAGCCATCACACACTCTCCAGGGATACTCGTTTGGAGAATCGAGGTAGGTTTTGTGGTGAAACACATTATTAAAATCTGTTGAAGAAATGTATGATTGAGATGCTTTCTATAAACATGAAATACGAGAGGTGCATGTCTGATGAGCTGAAGAACTGCTGTCCCATTTCACATTTGTTCACTGATAGGGGCATCTATAGATCTAAGTATTTTGGACATTCTTTACATTCCATGTAATATACAAGAATATAAGCCAACTATTGCATTAATAATTGGATGCACCGTATGCAAAACATGCAAATGTTAGTGTGAAGATGTTTCAAAATAATTACATTGAACCTTTTTTGGTGCTTTTTGAAAAAAGTGAGAAATTGCAATGGATAACATTTCAAAAAAAAATTGAAAAAATATAACAATATAAATTGTTATTAATCACATAAATTTGTTAACACATTCAGCTATAATAAAACTAAATAACAGTCCTTTGTGAAATGATCAGATTTGAATTGAATTGTGTGGATGGCATTTATAGTGTTCAGGCTGTGAAAGGCTTTATCTGTGTCTCATGAGTCATATGACTACAAACCGTGGCCTACATTTACGCAGAAAAAAGTAGTCATTGATATATATACAGCAACTGAAACAGTCTGGGAAAGTTGATTGTAGAAACCATTGGTGGCAACTGGCCTACGATCTACTTAGGCTTACCATGCTTCTGGGAAATGCAGCCCTGTACATTATGTATTTGTTTTATGTTTGTATGGCCAAATAATACTGCTATCTAATCTTAACAAGTGTGAAAACAGCTATTAGTTAATTATACAATAAATTATACAATCAAAAATGAGCCTATGCTAAATTTTTTACTTTTATAATTATTTAAATTTTATGTAATTGAATTGTATTCTTTATTTTATTATATATATATAATATATATATATGTATATATATATATATTATATATATATATATTAGTGTTTAGTGTTTTTTATATTGTTATAGTAGTAGTATTATTGTTTTTATTTATATTTTTTTATTATTCCGGTTCCAGCATTCCAATTAATGTTTTTTTTATTATTATATTATTTATAATTAATATTATTATTTTTTATCAAGAAACAACATTATGCTAATAAGCTTTGAAATAACAATACAATCAAGACTAACTGTAATTTCACAGTGCTGGTTGCTGTATACAGTATACAGTACTAATATAAATGGCCATTTGCTGTGTATAACAAAGAAGCAGCATGAGGATTTAACACCAAACACAGAAGCTTCTCTGCTTCCACTGTGAAGTGTACAGCTGTGACTGCTTGTGAATAGTAATCTGGGAGTAACGTTTGTACTGGTACAGGTCATTTGGTCAAGTTATTAAACAAAGATTTTGGACAGGCTAACAAGCAGTTTTTCAAAGAAATGTCACCCTTTTTTTCCTTCTTCTTCCAGAAAATGGATCTTGTCTTGGTGGCGGAAAAATTTCATGGACATTTTTATGAAAGTGACTGCTATTTATTGCTCTCATAAGTAAGTGATACAAACCTTTCCAGAAACCTATGTTACTATGTTCTGTTGTGAAAGGATCAAACTGCATGTGGTTTCTGTCAGCTCTGTTGAGTTTCTTCTCAGTGTGGTGGCAGAGCTCTGTCTTGTCTTTGTGAGTCCATCAGGCTCCCTGTTGTCATGTGATGTTTCGGTCTTTTTTGGTGTTCAGTCACGTGCTCTCTGGTGCACATCACATGTTGCACTCTCTCTGTTCTCCTTCGTTAGCCCTCCCTGTATTCTCTGTCCTGTTCCCGTTGATTGTGGATGTTTTTATGTGAAGTGTTTGGCCATGTCCATGCCGTGTGAGCTTGGACAGTCCCCCCCCCCCACCCCCTCAGGGTAGTTTGTGTTGTCTTTTGTTTTATTTTTGAATTCTAATAACAAGCTCATTGTTCTCGCCTCACCCCTCCAGCCTGACCTAACAGTTTCCTGTTAGACAACTATTGGTGCATAGACATCATATAACCAAGCCTCATGTTTTACAGTGCTCAGCGTAAATGAGTACACCCCCTTTGAAAAGTAACATTTTAAACAAAATATCAATGAACACAAAAACATTTTCCAAAATGTTGACAAGACTAAGTTTTATATAACATCTGTTTAACTTATAACATGAAAGTAAGGTTAATAATATAACTTAGAGAACAAAATGTTCAGTTTTACTCAAATTAGGGTGATGCAAAAATGAATACACCCCACTGAAAGTCTCTGGAGCAAAGCTAAATTTTAGACTACAAATGTCTAATTTAACAAGAATTCAACCACAGGTGAGTCTAATTATTCATTACACAGGTGACAGTTGACTATAAAAGGGTGTTACTTAAAGAAAACCCCTTCCCATTTCATGCTGTCAGCAATGGCACCACATGGAAGAGAAAGACCTGCATCAAGACCTAGAAAAGAGACCTGCAAGACCTGAGAAAGAAAATAATTTCTTTACACAAGAAAGGTGAAGGCTACAAGAAGATCAGCAAAGCTTTACTTATCAGTCAGAATACCGTAGCAAAAGTGGTACAAACATTTAAAAAGATGGAACTGCAACCATCTCACAGAGACGTCCAGGTCTTCCACGGAAGTTAACACCTCGTCAGGAGCGTCTTCTGATGAGAAGGGTTGAAGAAAATCGACATGCAAGTTCACTGCAGTTATCTAAAGAAGTAGAAAGCCAAACTGGGGTGACTATTTCCGTGACACAATACGGCGTACACTGCAGAGGAATGGCATGCATGGGTGCCGTCCACGAAAGAAGCCTCTCCTAAAGCCCAGGCACAAAAAAGCCCGTCTAGAGTTTGCCAGGGCCCATGCTGACAAAGATGAAGACTACTGGGACTCTATACTCTGGAGTGATGAGACCAAGATAAATGTTTTTGGAACTGATGGCTTCAAAACTGTATGGCGTCGCAAAGGTGAGGAATACAAAGAAAAATGCATGGTGCCTACAGTGAAACATGGTGGTGGCAGTGTCCTTATGTGGGGCTGCATGAGTGCTGTTGGTGTCGGGGAACTGCATTTCTTTGATGGCATCATGAATTCACAAAGGTACTGCTCTATACTGAAAGAGAAGATGCTAACATCACTCCGTGCCCTTGGTCGTCGTGCACTTTTCCAACATGACAATGATCCTAAACACACATCTAAGGCCACTGTTGGATTTCTGAAGAAGAACAGGGTGAAAGTGATTCAGTGGCCAAGTATGTCTCCTGATCTGAACCCAATCGAACACCTATGGGGAATTCTGAAGAGACAAGTTGAGCATCACTCTCCATCCAGCATCCAATCTCTAAAAGAGGTCATTCTTGAAGAATGGAAAAAGATAGATCTTGCAAAATGTCGCCAACTTGTTCATTCCATGCCTAGAAGACTTGGTGCTGTCATTAAAAATCATGGAGGCCATACAAAGTACTAGATTTAGTAGTTTTTTGTTGTGGGGTGTACTCATTTTTGCATCACCCTAATTTGAGTAAAACTGAAAAATTTGTAATCTAAGTTATATTATTAACCTTACTTTCATGTTATAAGTTAAACAGATGTTATATTAAACTTAGTCTTGTCAACATTTTGGAAATGTTTTTTGTGTTCATTGAGATAATGTTTAAATGTTTAAAATTTATCTTTCAAAGGGGGTTCACTCTTTAACGCTGAGCACTGTACATGCTATGTCTTTCATCCATATGCAGACACGCAAAGCTGGCAAATCTGCATACTATGACATTCATTACTGGGTAGGCTCCATGTCGACACTGGATGAACAGGGAGCTGCTGCTATCTATGCCATCCAGATGGATGAGTTCCTGGGCTCCTCGCCTGTCCAGTATCGCGAGGTGCAGCACCACCATGAGTCCAGCATCTTCTGCGGCTATTTCAAGCAGGGCATAATGTAAGCATCTGAAAACTGCAGTCCACATCTCACCAGGCATTCGGTCAAGTTACCTTGTTTCTTTGATTTGTTTTAAAGCACTGATAAAAAATAAATGTCTCGGCTCTAATTATAATTGAGAAAATAATTGATAAAAAATAAATAAAACTTGTGCAAGCTTGACAAAAAATAAGAACAACAAAAACAATAGTGGATATAATAATCAAATTGCAAAACAACAAACATAATGGGTGACATGACAAAATAACATAACATTAAAAGTACTTCTACAAGTGGCTAAATTTAATAATAATTTCTAGGTGTACCCAACTGAAAGCTGTGATTTCAGATCTATTTACAGACCCCCTATAATTGTTTAACTGTCGGGTTTGAAACCATTAGTCAGCACAAGCTTTGCACCGACTGTTAAATTGCCATTGGTTCATGAGAATTTCATAATAGCTAAAACATTTCCATCCAAGTTCATCACGGTCAGACACAAGTAAAAGCATGAAAGCACTGGAGTGCAGATCTGGTGCAAACATATCCTTATCTCTATAATCTGATTATTTTTTAACCTCTCTTTTATCACACTGATGTCATTTTTGTTGTTTATCTATAAATGTATTTTTTCATTGAGAGGGAAGCACATATTAATCTAATCAGTGTACTGCTGCTCAGACACTTCAAACTTTAGTTTGAAGAGAGTATATCAGGGATTTAACTCATGCACATCTAAGTAAAAATAATTTGCTTTCCAGGGCCCCCTGGTGTCTTGGGGCCCCTAAGTGGCAACTCATACTGTAGATATAAATGGCCCTGCTACCTCTTATAGTCACAAATATGAGTGTGTTTGGTCCACGAAGATGACAGAAAGTCTCAAGCATATGTCTTTATACATCCTTAGTTATAAGTCAGGAGGTGTGTCAACGGGAATGAACCATGTGGAGACAAACACTTATAACATTCAGAGACTGCTGCACGTGAAAGGAAAACGGAAAGTGACTGGCACAGAGGTGAGCAAACTGTTCATCTTAAAGGGATAGTACACCCAAAAATGAGAATTCTGTCATCATCTACTCATCCTCACGTCGTTCCAAACCCGTAAGAATCTCAATCACCTTCAGAGCACAATGCTTTTTTGATGCTTCAAAGAGTTCATAAAGATGTAGTTCGTAAAACTAATCCATATTAATTGGGCGGTTTAGTCCCATTTTTTTGGAGAGACTTGATCGCTTTATATGATGAACAGATTTAATTTAGGCTCTTATTCACATATATATTTAATAAAAAATATCTTCATTTGTTTTCCAAAGATGAACGGAATCTTCATTTTTGTGCGAACTATGTCTTCTAGTACCACATGTACCAAAATGGTCCCTAATGTGATTCTCATGATACGAATGCACTGGCCAATTTGCAGGTGGAGATGAGCTGGATCAGCTTTGACACTGGGAGTGTCTTTCTGCTGGATCTTGGCAAGACCATTATCCAGTGGAATGGCCCTGAAAGCAACAAACAAGAACGTCTGAAGGTAACGAGCTACATGAGTGATCGTACAGAGTTGGGTTCTTTTAGATCGTAATGTTATGCTGCTCTTTGTTGTCTCTAAGGGTATGATGCTGGCCAAGGACATCAGGGATCGTGAGAGAGGGGGTCGGACAGAAATCGGCGTGATTGAGGGGGATGCAGAGGCAAACTCCCCATCAGTAATGGAATTGATGGTGAGAATTTTGGGTGAGCGGCCCTCTAAACTGCCCAGCGGGACTCCGGATGAAATAACTGACCGGGAGCAAATGTCTAAGCTCACCCTCTATCAGTAAGTGCTGTCAGCTCCAAGTTTATGTCTTACATGCTAGCTGTTTGTATTAACTAACATGTCATTTGATTGATTAATCGGCTCACCTAATGTTAGAAATGTCTACCAGGCCTCTAACAAACCTTGAACTTTGCAGCGTGTCAGACGCTAATGGAAATATGAACATCACAGAGACGGCAACCAGTCCACTCACACAGGACATGCTGAATCACGATGTAAGTGCTCATTTGTGTAGAATTCATAATTAATCCTCTCTTATATTGTTAACTCCAATTGAACCATTACAAGTCAATCCAAAACATAATTTGACCAAATATTTACTTTCATGTTATTGTGTGTTCATTTGTATTTCATTTGTTGGTCAGAAAGTAAGTTCACAAGTATAGAAATCTTTTGATGAAAAAAAGTTAGTACAGCAATCACAGACACCTTGAGACATAATATATGCATGTGAGTTCATTAGAAATGAAATTCATTACCACTAATTAATAAAATCACATAAAACTGATGAAGGCATCTAAGCACTTGCCTCTGGAGTTAACTACATGTCACTACGGTGGCACACTAAACCGATAAATACAAAGTCATAAAATATATTTTATATAAATATAAAAAAAATCATATTATAAATATAATGTCAGGGTTCTGGACTCTCTGTTCTTTGTTTTTCCCTTATCGTTCCTGTGTTTCCTTATTTGGTTATTTTCCGTTTCTTGTTAAGTTAATTTGATTATGTGTTTATACGTCCTGAATTCACACTGAGTCTTGGTCCGTTCACTTGTCTTTTACGTTGTGTTATCTGTATTAATTTCAGTGATTTGTTAAAAGGAAGAAAAAGTACTCACTTCGTTCCCGCTACATACACTCCGTGACATATATATATATATATATATATATATATATCATATGTCAGAAAACAACTAAACAAAAGGGGTACACTAATGCTGTCACAATCTGGTCCACAAAGGATGACAAAGAGAAGGAGTTACTTTAAGTAAACCACACAAAAGATGAGCAGCGGAGTAAGCTTGTGTATTAAAACACAACCAACACCAGACAATGAACAGAAAGAACTGAATGGCTTAAATACACAGACAAACAAACTCAGGTGTGCTCTAATTAGTAATAATGAATAATCATGACAACTGATGAGAAGTATAGGAACAAGTAAAAAAAACAAAAACAGACAAGTATACAATCCATGAAAATAAAACTGAAACAATAACAGAATGTGAAAATCCACAACGTTTCTGACTCGGATTACTGCATTTTCAACATGTTTAATTTAATTTATGTTGTGTATATAAATATAATATGACGAAATAATATGGTATTTAGTTGTATTTAATTAATGGAAAATAGAGCAATCATTCATTAATTCATTCGTTCGTTCGTTCGTTTGTCTGTCCGTCCGTCCGTCCATCTGTTCATTTATTAATTTATTAATTTGTTCGTTCGTTCATCCGTCCGTCCGTCCGTCCATCCATCCATCCATCCATCCATTAATTAATGAATTAATTAATCCATCCATCCATCCATCCATCCATCCATCCATCCATCCATCATCCATCATCCATCATCACCAGCCATCCCCATAGATCACCAATCCTACATTCATCATTTCAGGACTGCTACATTTTGGACCAGGGGGGAATGTCAATATTTGTGTGGAAGGGAAAGACAGCCAATAAAGCAGAGAGACAATCAGCAATGACCAGGGCTCTGGTGAGTTCCTATTTTTATCATTTCTATTTCTGTTGTAACAGCCGCTATTGGACGAGAATTATTTTCCCTTCATTACTATAATTCTTAACGACCTGTGTGCTGCATAATACTGACAGTTTAGACAACCTGGCAGGGATTGAACCTACAACCTGGATGTTTAACCACTAGTGGATTTGTAAGAAACAAGATCAAGCAGCGTTTACAAGCCAAAACAGCTCTAAACAATATGTGGCTGGATTTTGATGTGAGAGACAACAGCAGATGCACTTTTTCACTGGAGGAAGTGTTATTAGTTAAAACGTCTTAATGCTGGATTTGTTTCAGCTTTTGTCTTCTCCAGATGTTAACTGATGGACTGGAGTGCTGTGGATTATTGTGATGTTTTTATCAGATATCATCATGATAAGACTTGATCTAATGTTCGGTTCACTTACAAATGACTAATGTGATTAATTCTACAGGAGTTCATTAAAATGAAGGGTTACCCTCTCACTACTAAAGTGGAGGCTATCAGTGATGGAGGAGAATCGGCTCTCTTCAAACAGCTCTTCAAGAGCTGGACTGTCAGAGAGCAGACAGCAGGTCTGGGCCGGACACACACTGTCGGGAGAGTGGGTATGTGTCTGACACCATGCTTACTTATTTTACTGTTTCTTCAGCTGAAAGTCACCAGTTATATTTGGAGACCATTGTGAGGCTTGTTTTTACTGTAGTCTGTAGCTCCTGTAGCTGTAGCCATGATGCTGATTTTGGATAGCTCTGATGATGAACAGAATAAGAATGACTGCATGCGGGTCCATAAGCTTTGCTCTATTCTTTAATTAATTAGCTGATGTCACTCAAGAGAAGTTTGATGCCACTAGGATGCATGTGATGTCTGATGTTGCTGCACAGGAGCGCTTGGTGGATGATGGCAGCGGACAAAAGCAGGTAAGGAGGAGATTATTATTAAAAAGTAATGTTATTGATGCAGATGCAGACATATCTATGAACTGTGCAATCAGTATGTAATATACACATATAGATAAATAAGATAACATTGCAATAATTGACAGAAAATGCAAAAATAAAAAAACATGCATAAAAAAGTCATCAGTGAATGTCATCTCCAAAGACTTCTACATCCTCAGGTGTGGCGCATTGAGAATTTGGAGATGGTGGAGGTGGAATCTGAAATGCATGGATACTTCTATGGAGGCGACTGCTATCTGATTCTGTACAGCTATGATGTTAATGGCAGGAAAAGCTACATTCTTTACATGTGGAAGGTAAAGTGACATATTTATTTTTAATTATTTTACAAGAGTTTTATGCCACTAATAATTGTTGATCATTTTATGACCAAAAATGTCATCTGAGCATAATCATCATCTGAGTAAGCATAATGTCACATCATGTGATAATAAACCTATAAAACAAAAATATCGTAAACAAATCCCCATCTTCTATGATTATGCACCACAACTCTACATCCGTCCGTCATGTAACCCTGGAGTACCCCCCCACAAAACCAGTCTTAAGTGTCAGTTTTTCGAAATTGAGATTCATACATCATCTGAAAGCTGAATACTCAATATATTTCCATTGATGTATGGTTTGTTATGATAGGACAATATTTTAAAATCTGGAATCTGAGGGAGCAAAAACATCTAAATATTGAGAAAATCATCTCATTCCTAATCAACAATTAATTAAGTTCAATTGATTTTGATATTTACAGTAGGAAATTTACTAAATATTTCATGGAACATGATTTTTACTTAATATCCTAATGATTTTGTTATAAAAGAAAAATCAATAATTTTGACCCATACAATGTATTTTTGGCTATTGCTACAAATATACTCCAGCGACTTATGACTGGTTTTGTGCTCCAGGGTCACATATATCAGAAATTTTGTTTATTTCTGTCACATTCTGTGTCCTCCATCATCATGTCATCACACAGCGCACCTTCACTGAACCAATAAGCGCACCTGCACCTCACAATCCTCAAACGCTACTTTACAACACTCTCTCACATAGATCTCCGATCTCGACATTTGTTGATTTATGTGTCTTGTGTTCTCTTAAATACCATAAATTAATATGTCTGCGTCCTTCCCGCTACACGACTGTGACAGAAGATCCGACCTTCAAAAAGAAGAAGGATGGAACACACGATGTTCATCACCGTGCCAGTGAGCCCAGACCCACTCATTCGCGAGGGCATTCGTGCAGCTCGCCCTCACCAGCTGCCCTGACGGAGAAGTCCTCCGTTCGCTGTTCCGGCAGTGGGATACCACCAGGAGGAACTCGACACCGGCAACCTGGATTGAAGAGCGATATGGTGTCTGACTTCCCGACCGATGCCAGCTCGCCTTTGCCTCCAGTCCCGTCAGCTCGCCTTTGGCTGGATTCAGTCTCTTCGTCTCCGTTCCCGCCCAGCTCATTCGCTCTGAGCGCCCAGAGCTCGCGCTTCAGCGCCCCAGTGATGCGCTAAGATTGCAGCGCAAAGGTGCCCGAGCGTCTCAGTGGCTGCTCCACGCAAGTGCCCTCCAGTGGCTGCTCCACGGACAAGTGCAGTCCCAGCAAGGCCCTATTGGCTGACAAGTGCCCTCCATGCTGCTAAGTGAGAGGTGCTGGTCACAGCCGTAATGCTGGTTCCGCCCAGCCGTGCTGGTTCCGCCCAGCTCATGGACGTAACCTAGCGCTGTCCCGTCCACCTGACTCCGCTGGTGTCCATGCCTGCTGGTTCCGTCCACTGGCCCCTGTTGGCTCCGTCCAGCTCTCCAGTTCCTCTGCTTCCGTGGCTCTCCAGAGCCCAGGCGTAGCCGCCAAGCGCCCCTGAGCTTCCCCAAGAAATTTGCTACCCTCCAAGGGCCTGAATCCCCGTCGCCATGGCCGCCTGAAGGATGCCATGGCCACCTACGGCTCCCGATGCCATGGCCACCCACGGCTCTCTCCGCCATGGCCAACGGCTCCCGATCCGCCAGCCACGGCTCCTGATTATGGCTCCAGGATTGGGCACCGCCCTGAGGCACCTGCCAGGCTTACAGGTCCTTTGAGGCCTCCAGAGCGCCCACCCATGATGTTATAACGGCGCGGGATATTGAGGTTTAATCACATTCTGTTGTCCTCCACATGGATCACACGCCCGCACTGTCGCATGATCGCAATAAAGCGCACCTGCTCATCTAATCCTCATCACCACGTACTTTAGCACACTCCTCTCCTCAGATCGTGATCTCGTCTAAGTTTTGTAATTCTGTGTTCCTCCATTTAAATAACATAATTTACCTTACCTGTCTCCCGGTCCTTTGCTACGACTGTGACAGCTCACACCCTTAAAACTAACATCTACAGAATACATTTATTTTTGTGTCTCTCTCTGCCAGAACATTTGATTGCCTTTAGAACTTTAATTCTGTTAACCAGTGTTCCTGTGGCTCAGTGGTTAGAGCATTGGTTAGCCGCAAAGGTGTGGGTTTGATTCCCAGGGAACACATACTGACAAATAAATGTATAACCCTGAATGACTGTAAGTCTGGATAGAAGCCTGCTAAATGCAAATGTAAAGTAATTCTTAACATAGCTGATCTTCTCAGGAAGATGAGCAGCTGACAAGTGCACGTTAATGAGGGTGGTCTGTTTGCTGGCAGGGAGTCATGCGTCTCAGGGGTCGGCCAGTGCATCAGTCTGGACTCTGGAAGCAGTAGGTGGTCCCTGTTCAAGTGAGAGTCGCATGGGGAAGGAGCACGGCACTTCATGGCCATCTTCAGGGCAAGATGGTTATCTTCGAGGTAGCACATTACTTGTTTTAAACAGAGGTTTTCACCTTGGTTAGTGATCCGTTTGTCATAGCTTCTTTTTATTATCTGTGTCTTGTCTTGTCGCTGTCATTCTGTTGCACTGTGGAGGTTCAGTCACTAAAAACAAATTTCTCGTATACCTGGCAATAAAACACGATCTGATTCTGATTAAACATTAATTTGGCAGGAGGTTAACGGTTCTGTGCTCAACTTCTATCCTTTTCCTTTTCATGGTGGATTTTCACAGAAATGCTCTTAAAGGATTAGTTCACTTTCAAATTAAAATGTCCTTATAATTTACTCACATAACCCCATGTCATCCAAGATGTTTATGTATTTCTTTTCTTCAGTCGAAAAGAAATTAAATTTTGGTTTTTGATGAAAACATTCCACGAATTATCTCCGTATTGTGAACTTCAATGGACTCCAAACGGTTGAAGGTCAAAATTACAGTTTCAGTGCGGCTTCAAAGGGCTATAAACAATACCAGATGATGAATAAGGGTCTTATCTAGCCAAATTATCGGTCATTTAAAAAAAATAATGTATCTGCTTTATAAACACAAATGCTTGCCTGTTCTGTGATGTGCATTCCTGACTTCACGTAATATGTAATGATGTTGAAAAGGTCACGCTTTCCAATCCAACCTTTGGATTACGAGTCCGCCTCTCTAACCATTAAGTCAAGTCAAGTCACCTTTATTTATATAGCGCTTTTAACAATACAAATTGTAACAAAGCACTGCACAATATCAAAATAGGCAAATTGTGTCAATAATGTAAAATGACAGGATTTAACACTCAATTATCAGCTGAATGCATTTCATTGTTGAATTTAGTAATGGCATTGTCCAGCTCAGTTCAGTTTCAATAATATCTGTGCAATCAAGTCGATGATTGTGCTGGAAATGAAGTGTCCCCAACTAAGCAAGCCAGAGGCGACAGCGGCAAGGAACGAAAACTCCATCGGTGACAGAATGGAGAAAAAACCTTGGGAGAAACCAGGCTCAGTCGGGGGGCCAGTTCCCCTCCGGCCAGACGAATCAGTAGTTTGTTCCAACTGCAGCAAAGTCAGAGTGTAAGTGGTCCACTGGTTCCAGGGGTCTTTCCCCGATGGATGTCTAGGTGACGAGGTCCTCACTGGAGATCTGTCTCTGGGGCTCATCTATGTGTCCTAGACTCCACTGACGGTCAGGGCTGTAGAGGTTGTCTCCAGGTGCTGATCCTCCATTTATGGCAGACTTTGGTTAAGTCAGTATAATCGCTGATGGTTGGCTTCCTCTGAGGTCCTCGGAGGGGTTGTCATCGTCTCTTCTCAGGTGTTCGGTCATCTCAGATCGTTTAAGGGTTGGATCCAGACTGAAGCTTGTGTAATTCCTAGCTACCACGGGATGTTAATCCCATGGCAGAAACATAGAAACAGTAAGACAATTAGCGTAGCAGTTGTTCCATCCAGGAATAACCCTGGATGAAATTATCAGTATAACCCAAGCTAAAGCATAATAATGTGCATTTGTTCAGATAGACTGGCAGTACAAGATTGTGAGATGCATTATATGAATGCTTGGCTAAAGAGATGCGTCTTTAATCTAGATTTAAACAGAGAGAGTGTGTCTGAACCCCGAACGTTATCAGGAAGGCTATTCCAGAGTTTAGGAGCCAGATATGAAACAGTTCTACCTCCTTTAGTGGACTTTGCTATCCTAGGTACTACCAAGAGTCCAGAGTTTTGCGACCTTAGGGAGCGGGTTGGATTGTAGCGTGATAGAAGATTAGTTAGGTATGCAGGAGCTAAATCATTTAGGGCCTTATAGGCAAGTAATAATATTTTGTAACTGATACGAAACTTAATAGGTAGCCAGTGCAGAGACTGTAAAATTGGAGTAATATGGTCATATTTTCTTGACCTGGTAAGGACTCTAGCCGCAGCATTTTGTACTATCTGTAGCTTGTTTATTGAAGATGCAGTGCATTACAATAGTCCAGTCTAGAGGTCATGAATGCATGAACTAGCTTTTCTGCATCAGAAACACTTAACATGTTCCGTAGCTTGGAAATGTTTCTAAGATGGAAGAATGCTGTTTTTGTAACATTGGAAATATGATTTTCAAAAGATAGGTTGCTGTCTAATATAACACCCAGATTTTTGACTGTAGAGGAAGTAACAGTACATCCGTCTAGTTGCAAATTGTAATCCAAGATATTCTGTGTACTGTTTTTAGGTCCAATAAGTAATATCTCGGTCTTATCTGAATTTAATAGGAGAAAATTACTGGTCATCCAATCTTTTATATTTTTAACACGCTCCGTTAGCTTAGATAGTTTAGAAGTTTCATCTGGTTTTGTTGAGATATATAGTTGAGTGTCATCAGCATAACAATGGAAACTAATCCCGTATTTTCTAATAATATTACCAAGGGGCAACATATATAATGAAAATAATAGAGGACCTAGGACAGATCCTTGTGGTACTCCATACTTTACTGGTGATAATTGAGATGACTCCCCGTTTAAATAAACAAAGTGGTAGCGATCGGACAGGTAGGATCTAAACCATCTTAAAGCCTGCCCTTGAATACCTGTATAGTTTTGTAATCGATCTATCAGTATGTCATGATCTATAGTGTCGAACGCAGCACTAAGATCAAGTAAAACTAGCAACGAGATGCAGCCTTTGTCTGACGCAAGAAGCAAGTCATTTGTAATTTTAACAAGTGTAGTTTCTGTGCTATGGCGGGGCCTGAAACCTGACTGAAATTCTTCATAGATATCATTTTTTTGCAAAAAGGAGCACAATTGAGCAGACACTACTTTTTCTAATATTTTCGACATAAACGGAAGATTTGAAATGGGCCTGTAATTTGCCAGTTCACAAGGATCTAATTTTGGTTTCTTAATAAGAGGCTTAATAACTGCCAGCTTAAATGGTTTTGGGACGTGACCTAAAGATAACGAGGAGTTAATAATATTGAGAAGCGGTTCTTCTGCAACAGGTAACAACTCTTTCAATAGTTTAGTTGGTACAGGATCTAATAAACATGTTGTTGGTTTAGATGCAGTGATAAGTTTATTTAGCTCATCCTGTCCTATAGTTGTAAAGCAATGCAGTTTTATAATAACAAAATAACAAAATAAGTAATAATTTTATGAAAATATTTGTGTTCACTATGCCTAATAAACCTACATTTCTTTTATTGCAACAACCTCAAAAAAAATACAAACTACTATTAAGAAATTATGCTTAAACATTTTTTTTCACCTATACATGTTCTGCTTTTACATTAGAAACTGCGATAACATTATAAATTGCTACAATGTAATAAGTTTCTTAGACATACAATAACCTATTACCTTATGTGAAAGATGCTGACATTATGAGCTAAAGATTTTGGTAACACTTTAGAATGGGGAACACTTATTCACTATTAACTACGTCTTTTCCCTCAATAAATTCCTAATTTGCTGCTTATTAATAGTTAGTGAGGTAGTTGTTAAGTTTAAGTATTGTGGAGGATTATGGATGTAGAATAAGCTCATGTAGAATAAGGCATTAACATGTGCTTAAATACTAATAAATAAATAATATTCTAGTAATATGCATATTAATAAGCAACTAGTTAAGAGACCTTGAAATAAAGTGTTACCAGGATTTGATTGCGAACGTGCATAAATGTTCTGTTTTCTTAATACTTAAATATTGCTTTGTTTCCATCTCAGGGAGGGACATCCAGAAAGAGTGCCCCGGATCCAGAGCCGCCCGTCCGCCTGTTTCAGATCTGCGGCACTCACCCAACCAATACTAAAGCTATAGAGGTGCCTGCTCTGGTGGACTCGCTCAACTCCAATGATGTCTTCCTCTTGAAAAGCCAGAGCGGCATCTACCTGTGGTATGGAAAAGTACGTAGTCTTTCTACTTTCGTGACACTGGTAGTATTTTATTGGAAAAAAGCACTCAGCAGTTGTCAAGTACAGCATGCAATGTCCACCCCTACTGTCCTCATAATGGACATTATTGAGAAAGCAGTACTAAGCTCTATGTATAACCTCTCAGGGGTCCAGTGGTGATGAAAGGGCCATGGCAAAGGAGGTGGCCTCCTTTATTGGTCGAGGCTCATCAGTGGAGATCATGGCTGAGGGACAGGAGCCGAATGAGTTCTGGGAAATCTTAGGTGGAAAAGGACCATATGCAAGTGACAGAAGGTACACCGAACATTATTTGTGCTACAAGACTCCTAGCAATCTCAGAAAATGGTTCAAAAGCTGTTGATGGGACGGTACCCTTAAGTTAGGGACTAATATGTATCATTAAAGGGGTCATGAGCTGCCTGTGTTTTGAACTTTGTTCTGTTCTCTGAGGTCTACTTATAATGTCCTCAATATTTATACATCAAAAAACATAATTTATAAGTAATAGGCTATTTTCTGTCCTGTTTTTGACCCCCTCATCAGAATGCTCTTTTTAGGTGTGGAGGATTGTAGACTTGGAAGTAATCACTCACTGATATAATGATATAAGTATTCCCTGTGGCTCAGTGGTTAGAGCATTGCGTTAGCAGCGCAAAGGTTGTGGGTTTGATTCCCAGGGAACACACATACTGATAATACAAATTTATAGCCTGAATGTACTGTTAGTCGCTTTGGATAAAAGCGTCTGATAAACGTAAATGTAAGTAACAGTTGTGTATATTTGACAACCTATGTCCTTCAGATGGACGCTGCTGTGATTTAGGTCAAAAACACATAAACACTCAGTACATAATAAACAACCTATAATTACAGACAAAGTAATAGTGATCACATAATAAATCAGTTACTCACACTTAAGTGTTGTGACATAACTGTCGGATCCAATATAGCATCATCTTTTACTTTCGATCTTTCAGAAAATCCCGCATTGAATCGTGCCATGTTTGTAAACGAATCTGCAGTAAAATGAAGTGAACAAAGGAGTTCTTACTGATGCGATCTGGAATTTAATTCAAAATAAAGTTCATCCACTCTTTCCTAAAATTTGGATCAGAAGGAAGGCAAAGCAAAGTTGTTTTTCCACAGCTTGGTACTGCACAGCATCTTTTCGTCTTCAGAGCAACTTTATCACCTGCATTTGCCTCTCTCGTTATTCACACTACATGCATGAACAGACAGTAATGTAGGATTTGTGGGCGGGGCTAAACAGGCAGTGATGTAGAATCAATGGGCGGGGCTGCGGGGCTAAACAGGCAGTGATGTAGAATCAGTGGGCGGGGTTAAACAGGCAGTGATTAAGAATCGGTGGGCGGGGCTTAACAGGCTGTGGTGTATCATTGGTGGGCGGGGCTAAACAGGTAGAGCTGTAGAAGTAGGCGTTGATCTTCTGCGGAGGTGTTTTGGCTGACTGGCTGAAATATAAGCGGTTTTTAGACTAACAAGAAAGTTTTGATTTCTGAAAAGTACAGAGTATTTTATACAATTACCTCTTATATGTCAAAACATCAAGGGCATTTTGCTTTCTCAGTACATGACCCCTTTAAGGTACTAATATGCACCATTTAGGGGTAAATATAGAGGCTTTTCATAGTTCCTAGAAACATTGGTGGAAGTTCCTGTTTTTTGGCGTGTTCGCACCGCAGTAACTAGGAACGCATTTAGTTCTATGAACTCCATTTGGGGGAACTAAATACACTTCTACTTCAGAGTAGGGTCTAAAACAGCTCTATACAGTGAAATACATACGAAACACCAACTACCCGGCATTTTAAAAAAGCCATGTAACAATATTTACTGCATGAAAATGACGATAACGACATTTGCCTGTTGTCTGCAGCATTGTGCTCTTTGGTAATAACACTGCAAGATTTCATATGAGATTTAGTCAGATTTTCATGCTCTTTCAATCGCGCAAACTGCATAATGGAACATAATATGTCCATTATCACGAAATCCATGGCACACAACAAAAACAGCTCCGATCACTGCGTCCTCCATTCACCGGTTGTTGGTGTTTGTAAACCACGTGAATAAAGACGTCGATGTTCCTGACTTCAAGTTCCTAGTGTGAAAGCCCCTTATGGTACAAAGGTTTACCTTTTGGAAAGGTACTCCCCAAGTGACAGCTTTTGTGGGAATGTGGGAAAAGGTTCTTCCTTCTTGGCTGTTGATGTAACGTCTTCTTAAAGATTACAGCAGGTTACTCAAGATCATCAACCGCGTCTTTTTGAATGCTCCAATAAGACCGGCCAGTTTATTGCTGCTGAGGTAACCCAGTTCACACAGGATGATCTGAGAGAGGACGACGTCATGCTTTTGGACACCTGGGATCAGGTAGACCAGCACAGTTTGAACTAAAACTATACTGTGTCGCTCTGTAATGAAATGTAAAGTTTAATGGTGAAAGGTGATGTTTCTACAATAATATGTGACCCTGGACCACAAAACCAGGCATAAGGGTCAAATTGAGATTTGTATATCTTATGAAAGATGAATAAATAGGCTTTCCATTGATGTATAGTTTGTTAGGATCTGACAATATTTGGCCGAGAAACAACTATTTGAATATCTGGAATATGAAGGTGCAAAAAAAAAAATTAATATTGAGAAAATTGTCTTTAAAGCTGTCCAAATTAAGTTCTTAGCAATGCATATTACTAATTAAAAATTAAGTTTTGATATATTTACGGTAGGTCATTTACAGAATATCTTCATGGAACATGATCTTAATATCCTAATGATTTTTGGCATAAAAGAAAAATCGATAATTTTGACCCATACAATGTATTTTTGGCTATTGCTATTAATATACCCCAGCAACTTAAGAAGACAGCAATATTTGTTAGTTTTGTGGTCCTGGGTCACATATTACCGATATGCCGACATCTGAATAATAACAATATAGCAGCTGTCATAACAATGTAAGCGTTGACCATAAACATCAGTAGATTAGATTACTAGAGTCCTAAACGCAGCCTTCGTCTCTTCTAGGTATTTTCTTTGGATTGGAAATGAAGCCAATGATGTGGAGCGTAAGGAATCTGTGACAACTTGCCAGGAATACCTGCGAACTCATCCTGGATCCCGGGACCTTGACACAACTGTGATAATGCTGAAGCAGGGCTTTGAGCCTCCTACCTTTACTGGGTGGTTCATGGCCTGGGACCCAACAAAATGGAGCGTAGGTTGGATTTGCATTGTATAACCATTCTGAAAGAGATTTACAGACCTACTGTTTAAAGAGTCATTATCTGCTGATGAACAAAACTCGTTTTGCTGTAGTTCACACATGCTGTAATTTTATCCTTGTACTAGGGTGGCAAAACCTACGAGCAGCTGAAGGAGGAGTTAGGAGAGATTACATTGCCCACTAAAGTTGATTCTGTATGATCCTTTGTACCCTTGTATATAATACACATTTCAGTCAATATTGCCTGATTTGCATAAAAGATTTGCATCAAATTGTAATTTCTCGTGACAGGAATCCAATGGTGCGGAGGGTGAAACCACCTCTAAATATGCACCAGAAATGCTGATTAACAAACTGGCTGGAGAGCTGCCTGAGGATGTGGACCCCGCACACAGAGAGGTGCGTACAGCTTCATGTTTTTGTTTACAGGAGCTTGATCAAGCATTCAAGCAACACAAGGAGATCCTATTGTAAGCAGGGAAAAAAAAGCTGCTTTTGCTCTAAATTCTACTGTTCTTGATGTCATTTGGATTTATCAAGTTCCCAAGAAATGTGCCACCTGCAGTCTATTCAGACCTTCCTGACATCTTCTTGTCAAATTATGAGCCGATCACATTTTCATGCATGGCCCAAGTTGATTAATTGACGTAAATGATCATGCTCTATTGTAAGGTTCAATGTAAGCAAAACTTTTCCTAGGACGGTTTGTGAGATTTGCACAAAGTCTGACATTAATAATTTAAGGCCACGCCTTGCTACATAACCAATTTAGACAGGTCAGACAAAAGCATCCATGATTGTAGATGAAGAGTTCAGCATTTTTATCAGGCTCCTATGTGTGGGTTCAGTAATTTCACTTTAATGTCAATTAATAGGTTCTTTTCATTCCTATTAAAGTGAAATAACTGAACATAAACATAGGAGCCTAATACTAATTTTAGAAGAAAATTTCAGATGGCATTTAAAGGCTTTTGCATCTGAACTCTTCAAATGTAGATGTTGCACTGTGTGCAGAGAAGTGAACTTGACAGCACAAATGCATTCAAAAAAATATTATAATAACACTACTTATGCATCATGTGTTGTTTAACACACCGGTGTTTTTAAAATATGCAAATGTTATACACTTATAAATTCTGAGTCATGCAAGTATTGCCATTTCACAAAACGGACTGTCCTAATACCAAACAAATGACTGGTTATACGTCAAAGAGTGCACATGCCTCAACCAAATGGAGCGCAACATAGAAAGGGAGTTATGAGAAATTTGACTAAAATATTTGAATACATTTGAATAAAATTGTAGTGTTTCTTTGTTGAAAGCAATGTGTGCTGCTGCTGTATAAAACATTCTAATTCCTGTCACCTCATACGAGTTAACACAGTTCTTCTTACAGTGATTAAAATCATTTACATACATTTTCTATCTCCTTTTCATGGTATATTAGAGATATCTCTCTGACGAAGATTTCCAGACCACTCTTGGGACCTCCAGAGAAGAGTTTGACAGTTTGCCTCAGTGGAAACAGAAGACCATTAAGAAGGAAAAGGGATTGTTTTGAAAAGTGCCGTATTTTGTAAGTGCTGGTAGTGGGATGAGGGAACAAAGACGCATCTATATTTCATATTTCAAATTTAATAATTTAAATATTTTGTCATAATTGATACCACTAATGTAATCGTTCATATGATCCAGACACAATAAGCATATTGCAGTTTAATTAGGGGGCTTGTGCTGTTTTTGGTGAAAGCAAAATACAAATATGTATTTTTACAAGAATTTATTTTGAGTCTTTCTGCTCCTGTTTTTCCTTGAAGTGACATTACCATCTATTCTACAACTTTTGACTAAAGTGTGTACAAAGTGCTATAGAATACATAAACGAGGCAAAACGTTTTTTTTCATTTCTGAGCAACTCTTTAGCAACTGATGCTTCTCCATTCGAATGATTTATTTTCTTATATGTATAGTTTGAGTCTGGAGAAAATACTGAGCATTAATGTCCCAAAACACTCACTTTGTCAATGAATGACATAAAAAGTGATACGAAAGCTGTGAAAGAAACCTGCACAGAAAAAAAAGGTAAAGAAGACAACAGTGTTGCGCTCGTCACTCAAAAAATGTTTGGCTATTTATTATTTGTTACTAGCTACTCCTTACAAAGGTAATATTATTTCTTTACTTTCTGGCAACAGTAATCAGTTACACTACTAGTTACATTACTTTACTTTAACACCCCACATAAGCTATTGTGTATCTTTCCAATAAAATTATTTTAAAATGTTACTAACAATATATTTCTTCCTCATCATTTGACCCAAATCCACACTGAATCGCAGTCAGAAGTTATTACAAATGCACAATTGTGATTGATAGTGATGTTAAGTAAAGTGTCATATTAATCTCATTAATTATGTGTAGTTTGAAGCTAATTGTAGCTATAATGTCTCTGTTGCCCATATACAGTTATATTTCATGATGTATTTTATCAAAAGAAATGACAATTTCATTAGAAAAGGTTTCATTTTCTAAAAAAAGATTGTATACTATTTATATCAGGATCAGAGGGATGAGGGCAAGTCATGTAATGCCAGAGTAAAGCCACAACTTACCCATCAGTGTTCAGATCATCTTTTCTCCGGACATAATCAAAGTAATGGCAATATTTCCATCCACTGAATGTAAGCTTTTCCATACTCCAAGCTTGCCGGCTGCACTAATGACTTCATATGCCTCTGCAAATCATGAGAATTATGAAAATATATCCAGAAGTTTTAGATTGTTGGACTTTAAACCAGTAAGGGTTGAGGCATTAAAGGTAACTAATGAGCTGTTTTATGGATGGCAACTGTAATATTATTACCGAAATCTTATTAGTAATTAGTTACACTAGTTACTGCAAAAGGTAATATTATTAGTTACTGTTACAAATTACTAGTTGCTACCCAACACTGTAAGACAAACTGATTAATGTTGGCGTAGGTGGAATTTTTGTTTCTGTAATTCCAAAAAGGGCCAATGAGAACATTAATATGTGATAGAAATATGAGAAGCTGTCATTCCAGAAGAAATGTACTGACAATGAATGTTTACATCGAATAATAGAGATATTAAATATAATATAAAAACAAATGCCCTGAAAAGAAAGGTTTAAACGTGGCATTCTATGGGGTTTGAAAAACTTTTCAGAAAATTCTCAGAATCCTCAATCCACAATAAATAGGATTTCACAGTATTTATCTGTCAGGGGTAATCAGTGTTAACAAGACGCATGATGCAACGAGTGCAAGAAATGCTTTTAATAGCCAACATGGAAAACACTTGGAAGGAAACTAACGAAATTTGCTAAATTTCTTCACAAACCTTCCATCAATTTGGTTTATCCCTTCACATTACACTGACTCAGTTGATTGGTGCAATTGTCTTCGGAATTGTTTTTTGTTATACAGGTTGAAAGTCTCTTCACATCTCGATAGCAATCATTAAGTGGTCTAAATGTATTTATCTGTATTTATATATTCTGTGGAAAAAATCAAATCAAACCAAGAATCGTCTAATCAAAATGCTTGGTCCATTTTAATGTTTGGAGCGTTTTAATTGTCTTTCTTACCTGTCTGTCAACATATGTATTTGCATACCTCTGCGTACCCTGTTCCCAGACAAACAACAACAACCTGACCTTCCTTCCTGGTATTGTAGTACTTTTACTAACTGTACTATAACGTTGGCTGCGTCTGAAAACTGAAAAATGCTGCCTTCGGAGGACACATTCCAAGGCAGGAAGGCATCAAGGCTGAATCAGATAACAAGTCATTAGAAGAGAGCTACGTGCATGAACTGTGTACTGATTGACATGCTCCCTACACAGTGCTCTTAGCTCCATACTCCCCAAGCAGGGGAAATCCGTTGAAGTTTAGTGAGGACTGGAATTGTGAACCGCTGAGGTAGAATGAGCGTATGCGTTCAGGGGGTGTGGCTTTGGACAATGATGGCAGGGAGTGAGAGATGTTCGCTTTCACTGCTATCAGGCTAAAGTTAGCATTTTCCAAGATCTCCTACTGCACCTTTAAGTAAACAATGTTTAATAGCAACAGCTTTTCTCTGCCCAAGTCATGCAATACGTCTGACATGTGAAACCAGTCAACAGATCAAATATTAACATATCCATGTGATCTCCCAGATGAAGGTTAGTTTTAAAGTAACCAATATTTTAATGTTTAGCAGTTTGCAAATGAATCACAATTGCATTCTAATTTGTTTCTTTGGTGTTTGGTAACGAAGGGCATACTTTGCATCAGCAACCAACTGATGGTTTAGCAACTAGTTTCTAACTAATTAATCATTTGATTGTTAATCATAAATATAATTTAACTGATGGTTTAGCAACTAGTTTCTAACTAATTAATAATTTGATTGTTAATCATAAATATAATAATATATTATGTGCCAGGCAATCATTCATCCAAAGGTATCCAAAAGCATGATCCCACTAAACAGCTACTTCATGTAGGGTACAATCAGAGGCGAACCAGGATGAAGTGGGGGCCCTTCTAAAATATTATTTTGTTAATATATATTTGTTACCTAGATATATATCAGACTGTCCTCCTCCAAGAAACGACCCCTTAGGTCAGGTCGTATGTGCAAGCAGCTTATTACGACCATATCTTACGTTTTAAAGTAAAGCGCCCTCTAGCGCTTCTGTAAATAATGGCAGTGCCGTGTGTCATGAAATGACGTTTGACCGTCGTTACAGGTCGTTACCAGTTCAAATAAAAAAATAGTTTTACAGTCTATGGTTAAAATACTTTTTGTTTTATCTTCGTATTAAAAATACAAAAAATCTATTTTTGTGCCATTTTGGAAAGTAAAGAACCACATTAAAATAATTAAACTATTTTCAAATAGTATTTTAATTAGGCCTATATTGTTATTATTAGTAGTAGTAGTATTATATCTTAATTTAAAAATAACTTTAAAATAAAAAAATTCTAAGACCCCCACCCCCCAAAAAAATCGCTGAAAATGTTTAAAAGCACTTAATAATTCAGATAATTTAATTTATATTTTTTCCTTCTGTCAGCTAATGTTAACCACATGACCATAGCGGCACACGCACAAATCAATAAATAAATAAATAAATCAATACAATTAAATTATAAAAAAAAAAAAAGCAAGCAATAGCCCAGAAGAAGATGAAGCAAACGAAGAAGAAGAATGAGAAGGGAGTCCTGGACCAGGCGTTGCACTGATCATCGTAGCTAAGGTGTGTATTTTAAGTATCCTGTTGTTATTTTGAATATAAGTATTCATGTTGATTGTCTGCAATTCATGTGGAACTATGTACGTCCAGCTCGACGTTTTAATTATGGTTTTGTTTTACCCATTAATAACACGTTATTATCTTGCTACCTAACGTACTATCTTGCTTGGCTTTGTATACTGACATGTCGATTAATTGACAATTAATTTTGATTAATTACAAGTAATAATAAAACCGAAAATGTTTCTATAGTACATAAATGTTCCAAAAATATGTAAGCAGACTAAAGGGAATCTCGACTGCATAATTTATGGTAGTGGGGGACTGCGTTCACGCTTTCCCCTGCATGCTTTTTTTCGGGGGCAGTTGTGGCCTAATTTTGCAGTGATACTATATTTTCTCATTTTTTTTCTTTGTTAAATAGACTGCACAGAGAGCAGAAATGGAAGCAGCCAATCTTGAGAGTCTCAAGCAGGAGTTCAGCATCTCTGTGGAAGATGTGGATCGGTGGGTGAAAGATGTCAAGCACTGGGCTGCCACTGGTATGTCATATTGTATGGTATTTTCTATAAATTGGTACTTTATTTTCCATACATTTGGATAAACTTTAGCAGTGATTATATGTTTTTTGTAATGGTCAACTTTGCTTATTTCTGTTTTTCAAGAGAAACCCAGTACTCACAGTAGCCAGGAAGAGCTCCAGAGAGAAATTGATGAAATTATTTATTCCATCCGAAGAAAGAAGCATGATCTATATCGACAAAATGGTATTTGCTATGTCACTCAACTCAATCATTTTTTTTTTTTTTCTCTAATGAAATTTTCTGAACCTTACAGACAGCAGCCAAACAAGGCAACGCAAAAGAAGAAGACTTGGTGAGCTGAAAAAGACGCTCAGAGAGAAGATTATGCAGTACAACGCTATTCCTGACACTGAAGAGAAAATTGACCCAGAAGCAGCATGCAGTCTCTGTGATGTCATTCTGCCTTGGGAAGCACAAGGAGATGGTAAGTAATGTGTTGTATATTTGTGCTTTTATTAATTTACAAAATTATGTTGATTGTTAATATAAGTAATAACAGTAAGCATTTTAAGACTGGGTGGTGAAAAAGGTGCAACATACAGTAAAGAATGACATGTTGTATACTGCTATCATCTGTAATGTTACCATATGAAGTCATAGTAAAAATCTGATTGTTATTGTTTTTCCTGTAACACATATGCTATACTAGAAGTGGTCGTCACTATTCTATTTAAATTAGTATAATAAAATATATATTATTTTAGCTGCAATAACAGGATAAAGTCTAGATGAACAGTTTATCTATCCTGAAATTTCAACTTCTATCCTAAACATGAAATAAATCTGCCTACTTATTTGATATCCTACATCATAGAATATGTAGTGCAGCCAATTTGTTTTTAAATAAAACAGGCATATCTTAATACTGGGGTGAGCATTTAAAAACCTTTCTTTGTTATATTGTAGTTAGGGTTGGGGCGATGTCTACTAAATTGGCATCAGACAATGTCTACAGTGAAACATCGCGATGGACGATGACATCAGGGAGCGGGGCAAGGGTATGATGATAAAGCAACAAAATCATTTAAAACAGGAACCAGAACAAATACTCTACATTGTATCGCATTTTTATATGCACAAATACACTATCTGTGAAATCATCTGATTCTGTGGACTATAACGCTTCTGTGGATATTGTTTATCATGGCAAGTGTATCAAATGAAAAAAATAAATGCTTGAAGTGCTCTCAAACACTCAAAGACAGGCGTTTTATGCAGAGCACCTGTTGTTTGCAGCTGCCTAAACACGCTTCGGTGGACACACCACCTAAGTGATGAAAGAAAGGTCAGATGCCATCCTTTCAGCAGGTTTTAGCGTCTTTCCATTGCTCTAATACTTAATTTTATACTTTTTATAAAAGCTATTTTTTTGTTATAAAGACTCACCTCAGAAAAATGAATTTTGTCAGACACAGTTGAAGTAAAAAGTCCCTGAGACAAATGCGCTGTCCTGATTCAGTACTTGCGGTCAGATGAGATGGTGCAGCCAGGTCTTTGTCATTATTTCAACATTATCTTCATAACTTGATACAAAATAAAAAAGTTTCACACCTCAGAAAAAATAGCTTTATCCTTTCTTGTCAACACTGTGTGTGCAGATTCAGACTAGGACAATGCCAGCTCAACATTGTGATGTCTGTCAGCCATGGGCGATGGCATCATCTATCGGCCCAACCCTATTTGTAGTGTGATGTTTCAGTTGTAAATTATGCATATTGTCTGCATTATACATTATAAGCATAGTTGTCGATGATATAGTTAGTATATTATCTACACTGACCTCCATAAGTTTGGAAATGCCCTAGAAAAGTGGGGTTTTCCACAATATCAGCATAAATCCTTATATTTTTGAGGGAAAATACATTAAAGTAACTTGACATTATCATTGAAGACCAGCAATAATAATTTTCATTTTGATTCCATAATAATGGCAATATATACATGTCAAAGTCAGACATGCCCCTTTGCCAGCTGTGATGCCTGCTTACTGGTTTAAACTTGGCCCAGGTTTTTAAAAGATTTTGGTCAGCACACCTTAATAGCTTCAACAATTGATTGCCAATTAAGTTTAGAATACAATGAACCAATTAGAACACAATTTAGGTCAGATAGTTTACAAATAGCTCTTGCATTAAATGACTTGTTTGGCCCATTTTATAGAGAGTTTCCATGTGTCCAGTGTTTATGTAATAAAATATGTTTGCGTAGTGTAAAGGAATTTTCCTTCTGGGCAGTAATCAAACAGTGAAACATACATTTCAGATGTATGCATTATATGTTTTCTTCTCGTAGTTAGATAAGCATTCTTTGTGTGATGATTTACTATGATTGGGAAGTGATAGAGGTAAGGAAACGCAGATGGTCAAGGGGGCATTTGCCTGCCCTTTCCCTGTATAACCAACAATTTGGTGTCAGAATAGTGGGATTCCTTGGACGTGACTTCTGGACCTGACAGCGGACGGAGGCAGGCCACCTTGGAGCTGAAAAGTTCCAACCCTACCTCGCAAAAAAGATTCAGAGACGAGGGACCGTTTCCGCTGTTGGGACCGGAGGGATCGACCACTGGAATCAAAAAGAACCCAGGTGGCACAAAACGACATCTCTGGTAAGAGTCAATTAAATTCAATTTAATTAGGGTGAAATTCAGTTTAAAGAGTGAAATTGAACCATATTGGCTGAAAATTGTTTCTGTGGTACAGTAATCTGAGCACGAACGTTCAGATTAGGTAACCTGAGATTAATTTGAGATCTGTACGGATCAAGAGGGTTTCAAACAGGTACCGAGGTTAATTGGGGTTAGAAAAAAAATCGAAAGATTTTGGTAAATCACAATTAAGAGGGCACTGATAGTGCAACCCGATCCGATTGCGGGATAAGAGAAAATCGGATCTGCTGGAGACGTCTAGCAGATTAAAGAGACGCGCGTGAGTAAATCCACAGAAAGCAGAAAACAGCCAGTATGGGGATATCTCAGAGCAAGTTTGTGAAATATGATACACCGGTGTACTACCAAATGAAAAAACATTATGGTCAGAAATGTATGCAAGATATTGAAAAATTAATCAAGCATCATGATTTTCCCAAAGAGGGAACATTGAGCCTCACAAAACTAAAAGTGGTGAGGGACTCGGTTGAACAAAGTAGCGACAAGCAACCGGGTTGTTGTTGCAAATGTGTTAAACATGTATGTAAAAGATGTGAGCAAACAGTAGATTGTTGGCTAAAAGAAGCAGATAAAAGGAAAAAAAAGCAAGTGCAGAAAGTTAGCAGGAAGGGAAAAAAAAGCAAGTGCAGAAAGTTAGCAGGAAGGAAAAATGAAAAGTGTGAAAGTAAATCTGTATGCGTGTCCGCACCACCAGAACCGACTAACCCAAAGTATGTTTCTGTTTCCCCACATGAAAATACGGTGAGGTCGGCACCGCCAGAATACAAAACACACATCTACCCAATAGCCCAGCTGAGTGCATTGAAATTCGCCCCGACCTCAAATGTTCTCCGTCCAAGACAACCGCAGCAGGACGCACAAGAACGAGCAGCGCGAGACGCTGAATGAACAAGCACGAGCAAGCGCGAGTGACAGAGGGGGAGAGAGAGATGCAGCTGGCTGTTGTGGGGCAGCACGAGCAGCGCACAAATGTGGACTGTGTGCGACGAATGAACATGACTTTTTCTGGCTGCACGGAGTGCAGGTTGTGCAAGAACGATGGACACTGGGCACAGGACTGTCCAGAGGCGCGTAAGGCGGATTGAAACGAGAGGAACGGAGAACAGGAGAGGAGAGGGCGGGTGACAGGCACTCAGCAAGCTACGAAAAAGGGAAGTAAAAATTTATTAGCACACACACACAACACGCTCACATACACTGATTCAAATACCGCTCTTTGCAATGAAGACATGCTTGCAAACCCTTTATGTGTGAGTGTTGGAGTTTTGAATAAGGCTATATGCAATGAAGACATGCTTGCAAACCCTTTATGTGTGAGTGTTGGAGTTTTGAATAAGGCTATATGCAATGAAGACATGCTTGCAAACCCTTTATGTGTGACGGCTGGAGTTTTGAATAATGCTGTTAGTGATGAATGTCTGAGAATGTACAAAGGTTTAGGGTTTTTGAGGCTACCGAGATATCCCATGTTAGTTGACGGGACAATGATAGATTTTATGGTTGATTCTGGCGCGGCTCGATCGACGATAAGACCATATGATTTGCCATGTGAACCAAAATTGACGGATTTAGTGTTTGAAAGCACGTCCGCGTCAGGGCATACCATTTCAGAAAATTATACTGTGCCGTTGAAATGCGAGACGGAGGGGGGCAGGGCATTGAAACATGCGTTTTTGTGCTCTGAAACCTGTCCGGTTCCGTTAATGGCCAGGGATCTAATGTGTAAATTAAATCTGAAACTCACTGCTGGGCCGTTTGGCATAGAGATTGAAGAGGAACAGCAGATGAGTTGTGTAAAATTTGAGCCACAATGGGCTTACGAGTGGCAGATAAAAGATTCTGATTGGGCACGAATGATTTTGACACTGGCAAAAGATCGAACAGTGTCAACAAACACAGAAAGTGTGTTGCCTGACAGATTATTTTGTACGTCATATGTCGTAGGCGAGCGTGAACCAGAATATGAGGAAGAGTGGTTTAAGGGGGCAGAAAATGAGACAATAAGGTTTAATAAGATTTTCTGGAATGAAAATGTGTGTGTGCTTTCAGCCTGCCTGTCAGAAAAACAAATGCAGTTGTATTTGATAACAGAGGATTCTGCGCCTCACGTATCACTAATGAAGGTCACTGAGCAGAAAAAAGCCGCTTTAGGCCTGCTTGTGAGAGGATTTATTTCTGCCACAGATTGGGGGGAAAAGCCAAACGGGCAGAAATACAGTGAAAATGAAGGGGTTTTTATGGAGGAATGTGAGTTTGATGTTGCCGTACAGAGAACTGTGACTGCTGTTGTCAGGAATGCAATGGAGAAACATGAGCACGGATCTATTTCTGCCACAGACATTCATCCTGTCCTGGCAGAAATACCTCCAAAATTGTGGGCAAAACACAAATATGATGTTGGGTTGATTAAAGGTTGTGAACCAGTTGTAATCACTCCAAAGTCTGATTACAGGCCATGTCAATCGCAATATCCCCTGAAGAAGGAGGCATTGAGAGGGATACAGCCGGTTTTTGAGTCTCTCCTGAAGGAGAGAGTAATAATTCCCTGTCATGATTCTCCAGTGCGAACTCCTATTTTCCCCGTAAAGAAAATAACATCTAACACAAGTGAACCAGTCACGTGGCGATTTGTGCAGGATCTGCAGGCTGTAAACTCAGCCGTTATTGCAAGAGCTGCCCGCGTACCTAATCCATACACAATTTTGTCACAAATTCCGCAAAATGCAATGTATTTCACTGTGGTTGATTTGGCCAACGCTTTCTTTAGCGTCCCAGTGGAAGAAAAAAGTCAGTTTTGGTTCGCGTTTGATTTTGACAACAAAGGGTACACGTTTACCAGGTTGTGTCAGGGCTATTGTGAGTCTCCGACGATTTACAATGAAGCGCTCAGACGGAGCCTTGAACCATTAACTCTATCGAGCGGAACGGCGCTATTGCAGTATGTAGATGATTTATTGATTTGTGCACGAGATGAGGTTACGTGCGTGGCTGACACTGTAACTCTCTTGCACCACCTGGCGCGGGAGGGTCACAAGGTCAGCCTGACAAAGCTTCAGTTCGTGAGACAGGAGATAACATTTTTGGGTCACACAATAACACCAAACAGTAAAGCTATCTCTGAGAAGCGGATAAAAGCTATCAAAGATGTACCGAAACCCATAACAAAACGACAATTATTATCATTCTTGGGAATGTGTGCATATTGTCGAACGTTTATTCCAAATTATGCACTTCTTGAAAAGCCCTTGAGAGCCCTGACAACAGGGAAAGGGCTGAGGTCATGTGACAAGATTAATTGGTCCACAGAAGCACAGGATGCGTTTGCAAATATGAAACTGCAGCTGGCTCAGGCTCCAACGTTGGGCCTACCTGTGCTGGATAGGCCTTTCACACAGATGGTAGATGAAAAACATGGATTTATGAGTTCAGTGCTTTTGCAAACCCATGGGGACAGATTACGACCAGTCGCATATTTTTCAACGAAGCTTGATGCAGTTGCAGCAGGCTTGCCACACTGCCTGAGAGCTGTGGCAGCTGCGGAGCTGGCTGTGCTGGCTTCAAGGGAATTTGTGGGGTATTCTGATTTGACTTTGATGGTCCCACACGCGGTCTCCATGATTTTGCAAGAGCAGAGAACATCACATTTATCAACAGCCCGATGGCTGAGGTATCACACGATTTTACTTGACATGCCAAATGTAACAGTGAAAAGATGCACAACTTTGAATCCTGCCACACTCCTCCCTACAGAGGAGGATGGCGAGGAACACCACTGTTGTCTATCAGTCTTGGAACAGGTGTGTACACCACGTCCAGACCTGTTGGACACACCTTTAGAAAACTGTGACAATGTCCTCTTTGTGGATGGATCGGCGTCCAAAGATCCACAAACAGGCTTGAATAAGGTTGGTTTCGCGGTGACCACTGAATTTGAAGTCGTAAAATCTGGCAAATTGCCATCAAATTATTCGGCTCAGGCAGCTGAATTGGTTGCTCTGACAGAGGCGTGTAATCTTATGGCAGACAAGTGTGTGACAATTTACACAGACTCGCGTTATGCTTTTGGGGTCACTCACGACTTTGGGGCGCTTTGGAAGCACCGAAATTTTTTGAAGTCGGATGGACATCCGATATTAAACGCAGCTCTTGTGTCTAAGCTTTTGGAGGCCATTCTTTTACCAGACAAGGTCGCGATCTGTAAATGCGCAGCGCACACTAACGATAAAAGTTTTATCTCCACAGGAAACGCGAGAGCAGACGCGGCAGCGAAGGCCGCGGCAGCACGGGAGACAAAAGAAACGACTTGTGCTTTAGTATCTGTGACTAACCCTGATATTTCCCCTTGTTTACAGAGTATGCAGTCTTTTTCCACAGGAGCAGAAAAACAACAATGGAGGTCGTCTGGCTGCAGTCTCCAGGGGGGTGTATGGATGAGTGTTGATGACATTCCTTGTTTGCCCAAACACTTCTTTCAGCATTATGCTAAGTTGACACATGGGTTGGATCATGTGTCAAAAGCGGGTATGATAATGCAGATGAAGGAATTATGGTTTACAAAGGGGTTTACAGTGTTTGCTGAAATTTTTTGCAAAAGATGTGTCACTTGTAACACACACAATGTGGCTAGGGGAATAAAAACACCCTTGGCATCTCAACCAGCACCGGCAGGCCCATTTGAATATCTAATGATGGATTTCATCAAATTAACCCCTTGTGGGAAACAGAAACACTGTCTGGTGATGGTTGACATGTGGTCAAAATGGGTTGAGGCCTTCCCAACCTCAAAGAGTGAAAATAAATCTGAGCCCATTTGAAATTTTGTTTGGCAGGCCACCATTCATGGGCATAGAAGGGGGTAAACAAAGGCTGCCATCAACGGATGTGTGTGAGAATGACATGTTGAATTACTGCAAAGAAGTGTCTTGTCTGTTGTCAAATATTTCTGTGCAGGTAAAAGCTGAAGGTTGCTGAGAGATTCCTGCACGAGGTCAGACCTGGCGATTTCGTGGTGATTCGTGATCACAGGAGAAAGAGCTGGAAATCGAAAAGGTGGCTAGGGCCTTTCCAGGTGCTTCTGGTGACGCACACGGCAGTGAAGGTCGCAGAGAGGGCTACGTGGGTTCACGTAAACCATTGCAGGAGGGTGCCGCCCATTGCGGAGGCGGAGCAATCGCTGGAGGAGGTTCAACGCGAGTGTCAGTAAACGCTAAGATCCAGTTTGAAAAAAAAAAAATATCAGCAGCAAGGAGGAGACAACTTTGATTGCGCAACCGGCATACGGGTGAACACTGTAATCAACAGAACAGATAAGACTCTTAGTGTTTCAAAAACAGTACTTTCTCACATTCTCTGGTCATAACAGCACCTCTGATAAAGAGTAACTGAGAGAATGGAGCGTCCAAGACCGTGGCACCCATTCAGAATGCCAGGAATGTGTGGCCTGGTTTAAGACCACATGTATAATAACTTTGTTGTCAGTAACAATTTGCTTGGTAATACTACACTTCACAACAGGTCTGAAGGTGTTACCAACAGGAGATCAGACAAACAATATGATGACACAAGTAGCGGAAGTTACAGTGAAATGTGTTAATTGAGTTATGATGTTTTTATTTTTATTTTTCTTCCTAAGAATGATTGATATGTAAAGAAGGTTAAAAGCAGTAGTTATCCGGATACGAGAGGACGTACAAGGAGAGGGGGTGAAACTGAGGGATTTTCTACATACTTTTAATATTTACATTTTATATTACAGAAGTAACTCAGTAGTGATAAATTGATATGTCTATTTCCTACTATGAACTATACTTTTTCTTGTTTATGATATGGTGACTGAGGGTTCGATTTAAATTGAAAATGCGATAGCAGGGCCTGTCCGTTTAGCCCGGCCATTAAATAAAGTTTTCTACGCTTGCAAATATTAGGGTCTGACCCAACGAAAAAAACAGCCTAAGCATTTTTCCAATTTTCAAAAACTTACTTCACAGGTTCAAGAAGAGTGATCATTTATGTGAAAATCAGAGATGAAGAGTATAAGTGTGATGTAATGGCTTGAACTTGTATTTATTATTATTTTTACTATTATTATTACAATGTTTGATTAATCAGTTATCAGAGAATGATAAACAGGGAGGAATTGTAAAGGAATTTTCCTTCTGGGCAGTAATCAAACAGTGAAACATACATTTCAGATGTATGCATTATATGTTTTCTCTCTCGTAGTTAGATAAGCATTCTTTGTGTGATGATTTACTATGATTGGGAAGTGATAGAGGTAAGGAAACGCAGATGGTCAAGGGGGCATTTGCCTGCCTTTTCTGTATAACCATTAATCGGTAAACAAACTGGTATCTCTCCCTGTAGAGGAGGGAAGGAGGAGGCCTTGGAAGGAAAGGACTATAAAACAGACCGGCACTGCTTCTCCTTACTTCTTATCTCTGGCTCTCTCTATCTATCTCTCTCTCTCTATCTATCTCTCTCTCTCTCTTTTCCTCACTGACTTAGCTCATGTGTATTATTTGTGACGAGGAGATCTTCTCTTGCAAGGGAATAAATTACTTTATTATTATAATTTGGACTCAAGAGTTGTCTCTTACTCAGTGATGATGTTTGTATGAAAGAAATTGCCACAACAGTAGTTTGTGTTGTCCCTTATCAGTGCAAAATTATCACAGATTAAAAAGGATTCATGCCAAAATTGTCTAGGGCGTTTCCAAACTTTTGGAGGGCAGTGTATATTATCATTACCCATATAAATTCTTCTTGTTGGACAAGTTCTTTATCAATATTACTCTGAAGGCCCGCAAAATGCCTAATGAAAACCACTGTGCTAGACTTAAAGCTGAAATAATTTGTTTTTCCCCCTCCACTTTTATTTTCAAAAATAGTGGTGAGTTTTCGCTTGAAGAGGCGACTGTTTGATCAAGTCATGCTGGTCAGCCGATTGGAGGAGGAGAAGATCATAATTGTAAAGGAAATGACTCAGCACTATCAACATCTAAAAAAAGCGCTGGACAAACTGGACAGCCTCCTTGGAAGACTATGGAGGAAATGAAGATCCATAGTATGTACCAGCTTATTTATTTTTATTCAGTAATATGTTGATACCGCTAAGCAAGATGTCACAGTTTTCTATAAATATTGCTACCAATACAAAAAATATTTTTCAATGACCATTTAAAATTTCAGCTTGCTAGCTATTTAGTTTGTATTTGTTCGTTCTTTTTTTCACATAAATGTACAGTACAGACCCAGAGTTGGTCATTCAAGCTGCAGTGCATGTTTCCAACAATATCATTTATGAAATGCTGCCTAATTATCAATGTCAATTTTCTCAATTGTTTTTCTTTAGATTCAACCAGAGAGCTGACAGAAGAAGGGCACAGGGGGCTGTACTGCTGTATCTTATACAAGCGGCACATTCTGCAGCAAAAACTTGCAGCAGTCACCAGCACCTATGCCAATGTCAACACTGACCCGTCTTTCTTCATGCTGGTGGAAGATGTTGAAGAAGAAAGTGAGGACAACAACAGTCCAGAACTTTCTGAAGAAGAGTTTTAAAGTATTAGCACAAACTTTGGAAGCATTGCATTCAGCATCTTCCCAAAAGACCCTTGAGTTTCGACTCATGAAATTATTTTTCAGATTTATTAACAAATCAATAAATAAATGTCATTCTAACCTGATCTATTGTGTCTGTTGTTTTTCCTTACACCAACCTGTTCTCATTTTTCTCAGATTTGGATAGCAGAAAGATCTACATTACCCATGAGCCTCTTCACCATTGCTAGACAGCTTTGCTTACCTGTTACTTTTATATTTTATAAAAAATTGGATTTTACATGGGACATTACAATACATTTTATTACATACATACTCAACTTTTACACAATTATTATTTAATGCCCATTTAAAATGTATATCCACTTATACATTTTTGGTCTTTAAGGTAATATAGTTAGTATTAATTTGAATGCCCACCTTTACTATTTAATCTCAAGTTTCATTTGATAACATTAACTACATTAGCCACCATGAACAACAACAAAAATACTTTAAAAATATATATAAAAATACAGAATTAGTAGAATATTGTTATTATTATTGTTGTTTATTTAGCATTTTTGTGTGTGTGACTTGCAACTTGTTTTTCCTACATTGTAAGGAATGTCCTCACAAAGATAGTAAAATGAGAACATTTTAACATTGTTGGGCCCCACAAAGACAACATCTCATTTATAAAATCAAGTCATTAAAAAAGTAAAAATAATATATACACTACACTTCTCCTAAACCTACCCATCACAGATAAAATTGAGGCAGTTTTCGGTGATGGGTGGGTTTAGGGATATGTTTATTGTAGGGGTATAGTATATATATATATATATATATATATATATATATATATATATATTTAAAAGTCTTTTGGGGCCCAACTAATGTCATACTTTTAACATTTTACTATCTTTGTGGGACATTTGCACCCCACAAATGTAGCTAAAGTGTGTGTGTGTGTGTGTGTGTGTGTGTGTGTGTGTGTGTGTGTGTGTGTGTGTGTGTGTGTGTGTGTGTCATAAATAACACGACTTTACATGCTTTTTCATCATTAGGTTTTGATGTGTGTCGTGGGACCATTTGATGACATGGAACTACTTTGCAAATTCAAATTGACAAACAAGCCGATTTTCAGTTAAATAAAGGGAAGGATTGTAAATTGCAAGAGGCTGCAATGGGCTATATTGCTACAAATACTTAATGCATAACTGAGGATGATGTACAGTACCAATGAATGAACAACATAGAACTTATACTGCATTAAAAACTAGAGCATGCACATCACTGATGTCCAGCACATGAGGGGTAAGAAAATGGGGGTGAAGATGAAAATTTGGCACTGATTTTGTAGTTGCATTATGTGTGAAGTGCCACAATGTGTTTAACTTGTTATCCTTGCTTACTGTCAGTGTCAACACTAGAAATGCAAGTTGTTGCAGTTTGTCCATTATATTTTTTGGTGTTCATCCAAAGAAAACATTATTATTATTATTACTGTCAAATATTTGTTCTCGTGACACCCATACAAACTAACACAAGCATGATGTAAGAATATAAAAGGGGAAAAAAAGAGAAAATACTCAGACATAAATGTGACTCAACACAGTTTATTGTCCATGATGAGGAGAAAAACATATGGGTATATTTTACTGCCATTCCACCCCCAGGGGCCCAGTAGCAGCCCCATGGAAGAGCAAAAAAATACAAATTTCAAATGGCCGTAACTCAAAGTCCTGTACGAATATCGAAGAGAAAATGTACAGGATACTTGCTTATGATGTGTTTACTAAATAATGTTGGGTACAATTTTCAGACATATATGGAAAGGTGGCTTAAAGGTGTTTTTTAAAATGCTCGCAGTAATATACCAAATTTCAGCCTGCATCTCAGATATGTCATAGAGGTTTTCATAATGAATATACTTAGATATCCAATTGTCCATTAAAGATAGTAATTATATTGTTTATATACTAAATGTTTTAAACTACATTACCCATAAGACTCCGTCATTCTATCAATCGAACGGGAAATCATGGCGCTGTTATTTGTAGTTCATTGAAGGGTGTAGTAAGGCCAAGAATAGGGTTAAGATCTCTGAAAAGGCGTGATTTCTCACAACATAACGTAACTTTATCGTTAACTTAATATATTAATAACGTAATAATAGCATCAAAACACACGTTGGAATATGAAACGCTGTTTTATATTGTTTAAAAGTTAGTCCAATCACAGCGAGAGTGGCTCCACACTTCCTTGTCCATGTATGGTAAATTACGTCAGATTTTTGCCGGTTCCGGACGAACGAGTGCATCCACATGGGCAGTTAAACAAGTACTTCTACTTAAATAACACAACTCATATTTTACAATGACAGACTCCTTTGAGTGGTTAACCTGATGCATATATACATTTAAAAGATAAATAAAATGTGCCTAAGCAAAGGCCTAAAGCAGTAACTAAATATGCAGCTGCTAAGTGCTTCTAACATTTACTTTTATTGTGTATGTAGAGCAGAATATGTTATATATATTATATACATTTAATAACTTCTTCTTGCTATTCTCCACCGCTTGAACTCTTGGAATTGCAATATATATAATTACAAATAATAATAATAATAAAATGACCACAGCAATAAAAGGTTTAATGAGGCTAAATGCAAGATTTTTATTTTTACGTCTATCTAAATGTAAATGTAAGAAACTCAAGGAACAATTTCAAGTATGTAATTTCTGTATTACACTATCAGCAACAAATTTCGTAAATAATTTAGGCTATTTCAAAAGGATTTCCTAAACACTCTCAATATTTTCAATCGTTCAGACAAACAGTTGCTATATAAAAATGCAGAAATAAACATTTGGCAATACAAGCCCAGTGGCTTGTTGGCTTGGTATGGGGCATCATTTTACAAGACGTATTGTTCTGGTATTTTGTCATGTAGTATTTCATCACTGTCTTCCTTGTGTTTTTATCTGCATCAACATCCTGGCTGTGGGCTAATAGGTGCTTTTTAGTAATGAATAATACAAATGAATAATAATTATAACAACAACAACGTGGCTTTATCAAAATGTTTCAGCAGTAAACATATCACTAAATGCTTTTAGTTAAAGTGCATGTATTTATGCTCTTAAATTACAAATTAACAATTATAAAAAACAATTTTATCTATACAGTCACCAAACACATAAAACTGAGGCAACATGCTTTACAAAGCAGTTACAGAACACAGGAATAAATCTGAACTGATGTGCAATAACACTGCAAAACTAAATCTGATTTCAGTCTTTGCAAATGTGAAGCATCAACAATACAACCTAACAACAAACAATACATTGGAACACACACATCTTCAGGATGAACTTTGAATATTTGCTTGTGGCTCCCAGGAGTTTTTCCACTTCGTCCCACTGTAAGACAGACAGAAAGACAGCAAAATTACAGGAATATAAATACTAATAAACTAAACTAATACCTATATATAAATGCTAATAAATCTTGACATTGCAATGAGACATGTAGTTTTCAAGTATGGATGTATTCTTTTTTATTATACCAGGGAATAATGATGGTATGTTTCAAAACATAACCCACATTATTTATTTTGTATGTAATGTAATTGTTTGAATGTTTATGCACAGTTTATATAAATGTTGTTTTTTTGTTGTTCTGTTCTGTCAATTAACTACAGTGCAGTACACTTCGGATAACATGCATACCATCCAGAGCAAGGATGCCATTGCACCAAAACCTCTGCATGGCCCTTAGAAAAAACAAAACAGAAAGAAACATGGTGAAATCAATGACATTTTCTTTCTACGCAAAAAGCTACAATCATATATCTGCTGAACGGTAAATATAACATAAAATCCAGTTGAAATAATCAAAGTGAAATTAAAAGTCAATGGGACTAAGTCTAACATTAGAAACATAATAAAACTTTATTAATTATTAAGTCAAGTACCCTTTATTTATATAGCACTTTTTACAATACAGATTGTTTCAAATCAGCTTTACAGTGGTATCAGGAATATTATGCATTGTTTGTCAATTTTATCATTGTTCAATAGTGATTCAGTAGATTCAGTTCACTTGTTAATCCTCAGTTATAAATTTAGTTAATTTCATTTGTACAACGTCTCTGTTAAAAACATTGATGCCATCATCTAGCTCTGTTGAGTTCTCATATAATAGTGTCAATGAGGCAGAGCAATAATAATAGCATAATTCAATTAATTACTATTTTATCAAGTCAATTTTTAAAAATAGGTAACCTCAGTTTTTATTTTTGTCAAATGACAACCGCTATTGAATTTTTTTTACATTTGCAAAATTTTAATTGTGCAGTAAAACTTGCATTTGTGATAACATGAATGTTATGAATACCTAAATATTCATTTATTATATGTGAGCCTGGAGCACAAAAGCAGTCATAAGCAGCACAGGTATATTTGTAGCAATAGCCAACAATACATTGTATGGGCCAAAATTATACTTTTTTTCTTTTATATATTTTTCTTTTATGCCAAAAATCATTAGGATATTAAGATTATGTTCCATTAAGATATTGAGTAAATTTCCTACCATAAATATATTAAAACTTCATTTTTGTGAGTGGATGCTGCAAAATCGCAGATAAAAAATGGCCGGAAACATGCCTAGAAACTCGGCTCACTGCTGCCCAATCTAAATTTTCCAAATCCAAGTTTGGTGTCGATATAAAGCTTTGAATTTCCACTTTCGGTTTCATCTACTCTCCACAACGTCATTACAGCGGTTAAATCAATGGTGTAAATTAGTAAAATCTGTTGCTAAGGACTTCATTTGGACAACTTTAAAGGTGATTTTTTTTATCAATTATTTTTATTTTTGGCACCCTCTTGCTGAAAATTCAAGATTTTCAAAAAAGTATTATGTCGGCCAAACATTGTCCGAAAAATTGGCCCCTATGCAATGGTTTTGTGGTCCAGGGTCACATTATATTATCATTAATGAATTATCAATATATGACCATTAAGGAAGTAGCATATTTGTTATTTTTCTTTTTTCCCCATAGACGCATTGTAATTACACCATACAAAATAGCAAATTAGTATTGTTATTGTTATAATTTGTTTTTATTAATATTACCTTTATCAGTACTTTATTTTTTATTTTTTTACAAACCTCCCTGATTCTTTTCCTCAAAATATTTTGGTAGGGGAAACTGGTGGAGTCTTTATGAATGGGGCATTCTGAAACAAATTACAAAATGGTTATAATTTATAACAGACATAAGTAAAATAAAAAGTTCAACAGACATCTTATACCCATTGCCATGGATCCATGAATCATGGATAAAGAGATTTTTTAAAAGGAAACTGAGAATTGAAAGTCAACTGAACAGGACCCTTTTCATTAATGTTACTGTAATATGGAATGTAAAAAGTGAATTTTTTGAGACGTGGGGATTCCCACAACACACAACACTTGTGTGTTTTTGTCTTTTTTGTTAATTTTTTTTTTTTTTCTTGTTAGTATCCTTTTTTACAATGCTCACATGCCAATCATAACATAGTCACTGGTTACTTTGATTATTTTCCTCTAGGTACATCTTAGATTCATGTTTTTGAAACACTGGCCGGACAGTTGATTTCATGTCATGTTTCATGGTTTGTATGAACATAAGGAATGATCACAGCAACATCATTTTTTTTTACATATACATATGTAAAGCGTAAATACATATGTACATTAAACTTAGAAAAGCTAAAAGTATCACAGCCATTTGTACATTCATTAGAGTCATTAGGTTCCAGTTAATTTAGCTATACAAAAACAGTATGTTGTATTGCTTTATTGTGCAAACCTTTAACTGTTATCACATTACTTTAATTTCATTATCCTAATCAAACACACTGGGTCATCACACATGTTGATTAAAATTTACTTCACTTTGTTATTCTTCTAGCTATTTAGGGCTCACACATTCAAAGGAAACAGCTTCCTTCCATGTTGCAAAGTAATATGGAAACTAATTGTACGTGTATTTATATATATAGATAAAAATATTTTAATTTTTTGTTGCTTTTTTGACAAAAAGGACTTCGCTTGGGTTGTATATACTCATAACATTAAATAACTTGCTTACCAAAAAATAAATAAATAAATAGATAAAAGATGCATATTACAATATGTGCCTTTGTAGAATTCTAACCTACATCTTTTTAAAAAACAATGAAAAAGGCACTGTTCCTTCAGGTGACTAAAACTGTTTCACACCGCAAAAACTAAGAACATTTTTGATTCATTTATCAAAACAAATCCACAAATACCTCTAGGTTCAGCTTTCCTCTTTATTTGTCTTTTTTTTCCTGATACTGAGTCTGGACTGCCTAGGTCAGTGGGCACAGGGGTGAGTTTAGAAGCGGCAGAAAGGGTAGAGGCTGGTGGCAGAGGAGAAGCCAGGGAAGAAGATATAGGACTGGGTTGAGAGAACTTGAAAACAGGCTGAGTCAGGGGGTAGGCTTGTGGAGCAATGGATATCGACATAGGTGAGGACAAGGAGGTCGTGAAAGAAATAGGAGAAGTTAAGAAGGAAGATGCAGGAGTAAGTAAAAGAGTTTCAGACTCAGGGGGGAGCAGATGTGTTGACTCTGACGCCGGTTCTGCTGTGTTGTCTAATGGTGGAGTCGCTGTCTGTGTGATGTTTGTTGCTGGAGTCTCTCCCATGCTGCTTGCTGCTTTATCTGCAATAGCCACTGTTGAAAAAATAATAATTAATTATGATATGAACCTAATAATCTGCTGCAATCAACACATTTAAAACAAATATTTTTAAATGCTGAAATACACTATGCAACTTTTTTAACTCTGTTTTGGCATAAGAAATTAAAATACATGTACCTCATTGCTTAGAAGATGCATGATAAATGAAAAAGGTATGTTATAAAACTGTCTAAAATTATCAAACATGTTTCATATCCTCCATCTGGATGGAATCACAGCTAGAAGATAAGCAACAAAAAAAAAAACAATTTAAAAGTGTATGTTATTGTAAATGTGATTTTCTGTAAAATCTTACTGCCCAGAATGTGAAGGCTGGCTTTGACTTTCAGCAACTAGCATCAATACATAATGTGAAATGTAATGACCAAGTATACACTGCTATGTACATTTGCAGTTCATACACTATGCTCATCTTATTATAGCATAAAGTAGAGCAGAATAAATTGAAGTAACAGTAATCTATAGGAAAAAATGCTAAAAGAAAACATGTAATGTAGGGCTGGACAATAATTCGATATCAATATATATGACATTTTTTTTTAAATAACAGTGATATGATTTTTAAACACAATTCCGCTAATTCAATATAGGCTACATTGCAGCATTTGTCACCGACTGACGTTGTGGGACGCAGCATATGGTAAAGCTGCGCTAACTTATTTAGATAAAAATGGGACAAATAATTACATTATGGTGTCATAATTTAAGTAAATGTAAAAATTCATCCCATTCAGGTAACAGCTGCAAAATTATCACACAAAAAAAGATTACACACCAACATACTGAAGAGTTCTTAATAAATAAATAAAATAATCAACTATACGGCGATAATATAATGTGTTCTGTTGCAAGTACAGATCTCATGTTTTCTCATGGTTTATTGTAAAGCTGTCAATTTGTCATATGTTAGAAATAATCAGTTCCTGGCTGATTCTATTTTTGTGTCCTTAAAGCCCTTGATGGTTCTTTTTGGTATCTTGTTTTGCCTCACTGAAGATGGCAACCCTATTGACGGCTCGGTACAAATAAAAGGTGAACATTTATTTTTTTTCAGTTTTTATTTCTAAAATAGTATATGGTTTTACAGGAGGAGGTTTAATAGACTTGGCAAATGCATTTTCCAGAAGTTTGTAAGTACAGACACCCATTGTGGGCAATCTTGGCAGTTTTTTGGCCATATCATCCAATCCTAACTTAATTTAATTATTTTGTTGTTGTTTTCACTGATTAAACATTTAAGCCTAATGAGTATTTTATGAGTGTAACTGTAACTTAGGGTCTGCATTTGGACAGATACTATTTTTTGGTGTGTGACAGGTGATTACTGTACAGGAACCTGTCAGTTCTATTGAATGAGACATTTTACCATTACAGGGGAGCAGAGGTGTTGACTCTGACACCGGTTCTGCTGTGTTGTCTAATGGTGGAGTCTCTGTCTGTGTGATGTTTGTTGCTGGTGTCTCTCCCATGCTGCTTGCTGCTTTATCTGCAATAGCCACTGTCAAAAAAGAAACATGAGAATAATAATAATTATTATTATTAATCAACAATAATTCAGCAAAAATAAATAAATAAATAAAGTTGTATTACTGTTTAAGTCTTCCTATGGGTTGTACTTTATGTAATATAAATTTGACATGATCAAAATAATACATGGCAGGCCTCAAGTTTTCTTATGTAATTTGAACTACATAAGAACGAGGCTTCAAGGTAAAAAGGTTGGGAGCCGCAGCACTATGACTGAGGATCACACACTATCAAATTAATTAAATTAAAATGAAAAGAAAATCAATATTGACCTTTTTGCTAGGAGACATGATAAATGAAAACATGATGTGTTCTAAAATGATAGTCCTATTGAATGAGACATTTTCAAATAAGAAATCAAGAATAAACATAATGCTGTTCATGTTAAAGCAAAAAATGAATTCTGCTTAGCAAAAGCATGTACTGTTGGTAAAACATCACTGCTGTTTTTTCAAATTATTTCTCAAATAAATCAAGGATGCACTAATAAACAATGAAATATAGCATGCACATTTGTGTTTATTACCATTCAGAAGACTTTCATACAACCTCTTTATCGTGACAAATGCATCCTGAACATCTTCTATGTCTATCTTCCATGGACAGATGCACTCAGCAGAAAAAACATTTGAGGTTCTCCTGGCAAGGAAAAGGACTGGATACCTTTCTAAAAGTTCCCATTTGTGGAGCTGGAATAAAATTGAGACTATAAAATTAAATAAATAAAATTGCGAGAAAAAAAATATTAAGAAACACACACGCTTGACAACTATTTGAATTCACTGTGCGATCAGAGATAAATAAAAAAAATTATATTAGGGCTGTAATATCAAATAACCACACACATACATGTATATATATGTATATTTAGATATCTAAGTGTATACAATCGCAATTAATCGTTTGACAGCACTAGTATAAATATAGAAATGCATATATAAAAGTAAAGAACAGGGACTGTTTACTTAATATGTTATGATTAAGGTCTGAAAGATAAACATACCAGTAGATTGGTTGCATCATACACTTTGTTCACACTGCTGTTTTTTTTTTGACGGTCTTTCCATTCTTGAGAAAGCTGTTTCTTTTTTTCCTCAAGCTTCTGCTTATATGGCTGCTTGGCACTACAGTGTAGACACGTTTTGCTTGCTACTCCAATTTTTTTCCTGCATATATAGCAGTCCTTTAGAGTAGGCATCTGAAAAAATAAACATAAATGATCATTAGAGTACTACATGCTGTGTTAAGAGGGGATAAGAAATATTTTGTCACCCCGACTATGTTGACGAGAGTCACAGTCTCAGAAAATAGTCACCACAGTGACCTAACTTTCAAAGCTTTTAAAGAAACCAGCAACTGTATAATGCTACAGTACAGTAGAGTTCTTAACAAATACCTACTGACAATGACTCATGTGAGTTATGTAGTATAACAGATGCATTCATCCTAAAATAATGCCCACATAGACACATGTAATTGACTGGTGTATGATGTTGCACAAACTTCGGTTACCAAAAAGGTTTATTTATGTATTACAATTTGATAAATATGTGGCCAAACATAATACAGTACCACGTTTTAAGTACTGATGTTGTTTTACAGTGGTTTAATGACCATATATAAGTATTTCTCTTTATTAGAATATAACCACAATATACAGGAAATTTGTATGCAGTAATAAAAAAACTGAAGAAAAAAAAAGCTTCTATAAACTAAAGTGGCAATTATTTACTGACCTCCCCTTACACTTGAGCAATAGCAGGACCCTGGCTCTCTTAAACCTAAATGGAATATAAAATAGAAAATCAATATTGTTCCTGTTATGTATATACACAGTTTACACAGTTTATTTTTATCCTGCTAACCCTGAGGGGCTGATAAACAATTTTTATTTGTTGCTTTTAACAATGCCAGTAAATATCTATTCCATATTTATATATTCCATTGCATTTCTTAAAAACAATTACTTTTTTGAAATAACAGTTATTACAAACCTTTTATTTAAAATGTTAATGTGTATTATTATTACTACTACTACTAATAATAGCCTAATTATTATGATGATAGCATTTGCATTTTATTACACAGTTATATAAAATAATTGGATATTTCTGTTAAATATGATCTGAAATGTAATTTGCTTGTGAAATATTTTACGTTAACGTTAAGTGTTTTCATTAAGGACGAGTCAGATGAACGAAATCTGCAAACCATGTTCGTTTTAACAAAATGTTAAACTTTTTACATGGTCCCTTACCAAAACTTTTCCAATTTCCAATTAATATCACACGAAATGTTAACTTTTCAATGCTGGTGTGTTCTGCTCAAATTATTTGACCGTCAAACATGTTAAATGTAGCGTCTCGTACAGATTTAGCACGGGAAGCATTGTAAATTAATTCTGAATAGACGACAGAATTATAGGCCTAATACTTGTCCAACAATAATCGATCTCTTTCGAATATTTGAAATATTGTGACGACGGATATTAATAAAAGGAAAGTTTAATGTCACTCATGATGTTCACGCAAGCTAACTTTTCCATTTAGCCTACTTAACGTTACTTATGGATATTTCATAATGTCATTTAACGTTTTCCCAAGTAACTTGACGTTAAATAAGTTACAGCTAAACATCACAAACGAAGGTGAAACAAAAAAAAACGCCCTGATTAAATATTATTTTGTTCTCACATTTATATTATCAAGGTTCGCTAATAACATACCTGTAATCAGCCTCGATTATCCCGCAGAATATCCACAATGCATCGAGGCGAAATGTGTGTGGTTCACATTATTTTCAGCTGCCTTTAGGGGCGCTATTTTCAGGAACGCTCCACTGGGTCGTATTTGAGGAAAGTTGCAAACGACCTATACGGCCGTATGGGTTGGAGGACTTGTCAATATATTTATACAACATACAAAAAGTAGTCAAAACACATAATATAACATACATAGTTGATTTTTTTAAAACAATGTGCTTATTCTTTAACAAAATTGTAATCATCTTCATGGCAGAAGATACAATACAATCTTGAAGATACTGAACAATCTTCATATTTACAGTAACGGATTGTCACCTTACAAATGGTGCTTACGGGCTTTAGCTACAGCAAATGCTGTCACTATGTCCTCCATATTCAAAGACCTTCGTATGGACTGGGTATCTTCTGTCTGAGGCAGCGATGATAGGGACTTAAGCAATACTCCTATAGAAATATATGGCTAGCATCTTAATTTATTATTAGTTTATCAACTAGCTACGTTAACTAATTTAATAGAAGAGTTGGATAATGCAAGTAAATCTATTGATATAGTAAGTAACACTATATCTGACACTGAACTTATCATTTTCACTGTCAGGAGAAGGGACTGGGGAATCTGGTGGTGAGTGACAGGAACTTAAGTAATGCTCCTGCATGCAGAAATATATGATTAGCATTTTAATTTCATCTTTTTAATTTAATTTAAAGTTTATTAAATATTAGTTCATTGTTTGTTGACAACTAATTATGTTAACTCAACTCATTTAATGTAGAAGAGCTAAATAAATAATGTCAACTAAGTAAATATAACGATATTTATTTATATTGTTTCGTGAGCTCCCCACTGGCAGCAAGACACAGTACCGAAACTTGCCAAGCGGTGATGTGCACGTCTTTCCCGGTACCACCTATTCTATTGCAGCCTATATTAATACCTGCTAATTGCTATATAATACATGCTGCTGCTAAGTGCAACCCTAGCTAACCTGTTTTCCAGTAATCCTGTAAGTACTTGGACTAGTATTTCATATAGCAAATAATTAAACGAAAATAAGCTGGAATTAACAAAAACACATTTGTTTTTCATATAATTATTATTAAGTCAATCTTATCTCCTTCACTTAACTTACCGCTGTCATGTTTCCTCTTTTCCTTTTCCTCCTTTTCTTGCTTTTTTCCGCTTTGGCTGCCAGATTGGATAAGTCCTTTTCATTTTTAAAACAGCCCAGTAAATGCGCGAGTAAGTGCTGTGCCAGTTTGAAAACCGCGGAAAAACAAAACACATCCAGCGTGACGCGAGAGGGGGACCCCTAGGGGGGATGCAGATATATTGCTCCATGTTACGAGTATATTATTAATGACATTCCGATTGTTAAATGGTCAGCTGTCGGGGGCCCCTCAAAATACGGGGACCCAGGCAATTGCCTGCCCCATTGCTACGCCTCTGGGTACAATATTAATCGATCAAATATGTATTTATCAATCACACTGGACACCTATTTGGAAGTTGAAAAAAACATTTCAACAATTATTAAATGCTCAATATGTTTTTATTTTTAAATATACACGCACACACACACACACACACACACACAACCCACACACACACACACACACCCACACACACACCACACAACACACACACACACACCACACACACACACAACCCCACACACACACACACACACACACACACACACACACACACACACACAACCACACAACACACAGAGCACACACAGACACAGACACACACATCAGAACACAACCACACTCGACAACACACACTCAGACACACACACACACACCACACACACACACACACACACACACACACACACACACACACACACACACACACACACACACACACACCACACACACACACACACACACAACACACACACACACACAGAGCACACGCAGACACAGACACACACACAAGGAAGGAGCACAAACACAAAGACACACAACATATTACAATTATAAGCATGAAAATATTTTGTTGTGGCAATACTACTCCCTCGTCTGTAATTCTATTGGAAACACAACATCATTGTAACAAAATCACATGTAAGAAAACCAATCAAATTATAATTATAGTTGTATAATTATTTTTAAAGAGATACTTGAAAAACATTCAAATATATACTGTTAAGTAATTTAAACTTGAAATGAATAATGAATGTGTATTCTGTAAAGATGTAACAAAACGATATACTCTGTTGTCAATACAATGACAAATATGTTAATCTCATTTTTATTATACATTTCTTTCTAGTTTTTCTTCCTTTTTAGTTATTTTTGGGGAGATTCTGTCAAGTTATTTCTGAGTGAATTACAATGTTATACCACTTTTAAAAATACTATAGTAATTTATAGTAAACACTATAGTGCAGTCGTTGGCCTAGTGGATAGAGCGTTGGACTTGAAACCCGAGGTAACCCAAGGTTGTGGGTTCGAATCCCGGCTCCAACAGGAAGTCCATGACTGCTCCCCGGGCGCTGCACAGTCGGCTGCCCACTGCTCCAAGTGTGTACACTCCCACCCCTGTGTACACTTGGATGGGTTAAATGCAGAGAACACATTTCACTCCTCATTATACTCTGTATAATTGTGTATGTGACAAATAAAGCTCATCCAAGCTAGTGTTTTTGAACCATACTAAAGTGTTTTGTACTGTATATATTATAGTATTTACAACACTTTGTTAATGAGTGCAACAGCATACTGTAGTATTAACTATAGTGGACAGATACACTGTTACAAATACTGCAGTATACTTTAGTTTTTACTACAGTAAAATGTTGTGTATTGTAGTATAATATACCCTATAGTTGTAGAAAACCTAGTACAGTATTGGATAAAGTAATTTGTTTATAGTACTATAATTGTTATATTACCTCAGCAACTATAGAATTGCCACCACACATGAATTCAAGTACTTTACTATAGCATATATATACATATATATTTATTTTTCTCCTGCATGAAACTGGTCTTAGAAAAATATAAAATAAGACCAATGAAGCCATGATTTTACTCACTCCAATATAGTAGGTGGCGGTATGACCTTCAATGTTAGTCTGTAACTCGCCAGAAAAACTAAAAGCAGAAGAAGAGCGTGCGTGTGACGTTATCGTGTTGTTTGTCAATCGCTGTAACGTTCCGTGTCGTTGATTTCGAATCCAGGCCTTCACAAATACAACAGACAGGTAAAGACACACTTTCACATCTTATGGTAATACAACGATCTCAATGTTAATGGGATGAGGAGAAATAATAAGTATGATGAAGAAATTACGATTAACGTTAGCCATAACGCAGTGAGCGAGAGCAGCGCGTCGCGTAACGTTAAAGATAGCAGAAGATTAAACACGCCACGATCATAGCGTTTTGAACGCGATCAACTAACGTTACAAATCAACAATGCGGACTTCTGTCGGTGTTACAGCACGCTATTTAACGCGGATTATCGCGTAATGACGAAAGGGATACGCGTGTGTGAATGTTTAACGTTACACCGAAGTGCGCGCGCACGTTTGTGTGTGTGTGTGTGGTTTGTATTTAAACTGCTGACCGAGTGTGTCGGGTTAGTGTCACAGCGGGGATTAACTGCTTGTTTGTTTGTGAAGTTAGTAAAAACCAGATATGGTGCTTTCGTTGTACTTCCGTTATGCCGCTGCGGTCGCTGCTTTTTACTTTCACTATGTGAGGAAGAAAAGTGTTGATCTTTCGATTACTTCGTGTGGGTGTGGACAATACTTCATTTCGAAAGGAATTTATAGTCTACAAGGCACCCATATCTCCCTTCATTTCAGTGTAACGTAGACAGCTGGTTTCGCAATGGCGGTTAAATAAGGCCAAAGGTCAGATTAACCTGTACTCCGGTCTAACCATTTACCTGGAACAGTCTTCATTTAATTAACATTGACCAGGGAGTAGAAACTGTCAAAGCAAGAAACGATCGTGTTTACATTAACGTCAGTGTTGCCAACTATTTTCAATGGAAAGTAGCTAAAGTCTGCTCGAAAAGTCGCTAAATGTCGCTAGATGACGTCATGCGTATATTTGCATATTAATGACGTAATCGCGTCCTATTTTGCATTCTGCCTAAATTGACGGTGTATAACTGTTTTCCCTAATGCGTGCTCGCATAATGTACTTTAATATACAAGCCGAGTGTCCAGTATAAAACTGTTATCATTTAACGTTACATATTTTCTGTCAGACAACGGAACTGAACTTGTAAAACCAGCAGTTACATCATCTGCAATGATACAATTCTTAATATATGAGTTTAATAAGTTTAATTAAGTTTATTGTTGTGTATGAGTAAGTACAATCACGTACAGTCTCTCAGACGTAGCCCAGTAAGCGATCTTAGAGGCGTTCAGAAACTGGAATGAACTAAAGCTCTGCGACAGTGAGAAAAAACTGTCAAATTAAATAGTTTTATTTCAAACAAAGGAAGCAGGCAAGTGATTGGTCCGTGCCAACACCGTGTGCACATGCGCAGCTCATTCACATCCATGTCAGCTGCCGTGCGGTCACTTGAACGTGCTGCTCCTCTCAGCGGAGCCAGCGCTCATGATCAGAGCAGACACAGGGAGAGGTGGAATCAAGCTCGCAGGACAGTACTGGCACACATTGGAAAGTTGCTAAGGATTTTCCAAAAGTCGCTAGATTCGTCGCTAGGCGCTTTAAAAAAAAAGTCGCTAAAGGGGTCTGAAAAGTCGCTAAAGGGGTCTGAAAAGTCGCTAAGTTGGCAACACTGATTAACGTACATAATGTTTCACAGCGAACTTTCATAATGACATCACTTCCTGCAATCCTTTCATAACAACAAAGTGACCGTTAATACAATATTTTGTTAATATTTAATATCAACACAATATTTATTGAATATTTTGTCAGCTATTTTTTTAATTACTTTTAGTCTTACCTAAAATGTCCTTGTTTTTTTTGTCATATTTAGTCAACCTTATCTTGATAAAAAAAACAGTGCAGTTTAGTCTTATCCTAGTCAAAGACAGCTAAGACAATTAGTAGTTTTAGTCAATTAAAGTCACATTTATTATAGACATTGTTAGCCATAAGGTTATTACTGAATACCATTTGTGTCAGTGTAGTCTAGCCAGTCAGTTGTATTTATTATTTAACTTCAACACTAAACATTTCCATTTATACAGATTCAGTTTACAGAGCTCTTATTAGCATGAGCGTTTGTCTGCACCGTGTTTCAGAGAAACCTTGCACATCAAGCTAATATTTGTTATGAAAATTAGCCATGGTTTTTGATAGTAAAAGTGTACGAACATGTTTTTTGGCATATTGATTATGATTTGTATAGTCTCACGTCCACGGCCCGTTGGCTGAACGTCTGATGCTTATGGTACACGTATCCTTAAACACTTAAACAAAGTTGCCGTGGTGCCAAACCCCCTCACGAAAGAAGAAAGCCGTCGTGTTTACAACAGTGACGAAAGACGCTTATCAGGATCAACTAAACACTGGAGTTTCAAAAGTATGGGAAATATTTAAAGTTTGTGGCATATAATCTTTAAAATACGTCAGAGAATTTCACACACCGGTATGTTATTGTGGGGACAATTCCACGCCCGTTACATTTTTCTAAAGATCTTCTTTAGTGTTCACCAGAAGGAAGAAACTCACTCAAGTTTTGAACCATTAGTTAGGTTAAATAGTAGGCTAAATGATGTCAAGAGTTTTCATTTTCGTGTGAACTGACCCTTTAGAAATAGTCTGGCCTACTAGCAGAAAGCCAAGAGTTAATCCATCGTATTTTTCTGTTCAAATTAGACCAATCTGTGTTTTTATGTAACTGACTTAAACAAGTTATTACAAGTCTTATAGAAGTACATTAAGGCTGGAACACACTACACGACATTTACAATCTGAACAGATTTCAGGCATCATACACTTACTGACTTCGTAATAGCGACAGAGGAAACCTGCCCATCGTACACTAAACGACACTACCAGAGTTTGAAAGTGTTTTGATCACCTTAAACTCATGCTGAAACATGTGCCTAACCCTCCGACTGGATGGAGTCTGTGATCATAATACGCTACGCAATTTTCTATGAAATCTGTCTGCTTAAAGCTGCAGACTGGCTCTAACTTTTGGCAAATAGTGTCGACAATCACATAGTGTATTCCAGCCTTTAGGTGTCTAGCTTGTAAGACTAGTATGTATATTGCTTTGGTGTAGCAGATGCTCACTGCTCTTAGTGAAAAGGACCATTTGATTGGTTCTGGATGGATTTCAGGTTAGTGATGTTCTTCACACAGATGATCAATATGTTTGCTAAAGCCAGCTCTTCTGTTTTCTGTCTTCATGTAGGTGGTTTCCTGTGATCACTAAAGCAGCAGAAAAATGAACGTGTTTGATCGCAACATAAACTTTGATGCTCTCTTTAAGTTCTCTCAAATGTAAGTGTTTTTGGATCATCCCTGTCTTTTTCATACGTGTATTCATGATATTCATGATGCTAGGGCTGTGACGGTATTGGATTTTTTCTTACCGCGGTGAAGCAGCAACAAATATCGCGGTTTGGCGGTTAATCGCACGACCCCCCCCCCCGAAGTAAAAAAAACGTGGTCGCACTTGTGCAAATGCATGGTCTGCTGCTCCAAAGTTTCTGCTTCATATAGCGCACGCGCTGCAGAGCCACGGCACATTGTAGCAGGAGTCAGATTTCACTGATCACGTGAAGAGATGCACATTCAGCGTGAGGCTTCGTGGGTAGAGCCTACACTCACTGCATCAGCACGAGCGCGAAGGTGCACACGGACTGAGCGCAATGAAGATTTGGTTTTCAAACTAAAGTAAAAGACTGCTTCTTAAACCAGAGAAGGTGACACAAATAATACTGATGAAAAAGAACGGGTTGAATGTTGAACACTTTCGTTACCATATAGCTATAAACTAGATTAATCAATGCATGCTGATTAATTTTTATCATAATGTTGTATAAAAAAAAAAAGTGTGACCAGTGGGAAGAATGAGTAGAGCCCTGAATGACTTGATCAAGAACGCATGCAGCTTGTAAATGAACATAAATTAATAATAATAAAGTCGTCTTATTTATTCGTAAAACAGCTAATTAAATTAACAATAATAACAAAATAATATTATTCTCTATAACTTTTTTGTTATATATATCTTCTGAGTTTAATAGGAATTATGGAACATTCTTTGTCATCGTTTGTAACCCATTCTTTGTACAACAAATTATTAAAAGAATAACAACCTGAGCAAGCTGCAGAAACAACAAGCCGAGCTCAACATGCCCATGCTTTGTTCTGGTGATTTGTACTAAACTTCGATTCCTATTTCTTTAGACATTGTTTTTCGGGTAAGAGTCCGTGGATATAAACGCACTTGTCCAAACGCAACTTGTTGAAAAATGTGTTTGTTGAAACGGATAGGTTGTAACAGCAAATTAGGATGTAATTAATATTATTTGACGATTCGTTAGGCTACATTTATGATAACAGTATTTTTAAAGTGCAAAATAAAAGAGGCTTTTTCTTCCTGACCCGACGGTTCCCGCAAAATATATCTCGTTTCCAGATTCTCACAATTACATTTCCTCTACTGAAAGAGAGAGATATAACAAATAAAAATGTAGTCTGCACAATTTATTTTATTGTAGGCTATTTATTTTATTCGTCTTTTCCAGAATCAAATTAGTTTTACATTTTGTTGTCAACATAATAATGTGTCGCAGAGAAAAAAAAAAGAATAATAATGTAGGCAAGTTTGTAAAAAAAAAATGTAAAAATAGCATATTTGTTATTTTTATTCTTCTTGTCAAAATACTACATTTGTTTAACCTTTTGCTGTCAACACGGAAAAGTGTCGCAGAGAGAAAAAAAAACATCTGTCATTTAAATGTATATGTTGCAAAATTAAATCTCTTTTTCATGAAACCAAACAATTTAACTTCCCTAAGAAGAATGTCCCGAGTCAGACTTGCCTGACATGGGTTTCTTTGCAGTAAACTGACCATTGTGCAGTCGCAGTTGAAGAATCCACACTTAGCTTCATCCTTATTCTGCTCTGTCACTCATGGAAAAGTCTTTAGGCAAAACCCTGCCGTGCCGTCCCCACTTCACTCAAATACGATTTTAAAGCTGCAAGTGAAAGATTTGATCATTTGTTTATTGACACAAGTACATTAAAATAAAAGCAAGCATGGGCATGTTTTGATTATTATTTTTTCCCCTACTGCAATGTAAAATAAATGATAAATAACCACTAAAGTGGCAAAAACAGTGCACAGATATTAGCAGTCAGGGCTTCATCTGAACAAACCCGGTCCGGATCAGCACCTCCGAACTCCGATCATCTCATCTGACGGATCCTCTTCCTCCAGTGAAATACGTTTGTGTCAGGATCAGTGTAGTTTTGCATTTTTAAATTCGTTTTTTGTTTATTTTTTTTATTGCTTTCAATTTTCAAAGTCAGTGGCACAGGGAACTGCTCTCACCATAAGAGAAGGCAAAATATCTGCGTGCACTCAATGCAAATGCAAACTCTGGGTTGCTGCGACTGTCCTATGATCGGGGTACACAAAAACTACCCAAACATAAAAAAAAAATGTTTAATAAAATAACCGTGATTTTTAGAGTATATGTGCACACTATAAAATGAGCTGGAGCAAGCTGGTGATCACTTAAATGCGTCAACCGAGTGATTGCGCGAATGATCGTTACCTCTCCATCCTCTGATGCGAATCCATCACCCCGCTTTAATACACAATTTAAACACTGTATATGATAAAATAATACATACATTAGGCTACATACAAAGGAATTCATGTCTGGATAGTTTTCGTTTTGATTACATTTATGAATGTATATTAGTATGTTTGTATTAGTATGTTTTGCAGCCTATTGATGACGCTCAGTTGGGGGGCGGCGCGGGAGCAGCATTACTATGAAGCAAATTTTATTTAGATGTAGAATAACTAAGCGGTGATAACGAATGCCCAAAAGATAAAGTAAAAATATCTGTCCCTTTGCCCCCCTGACTGTGTTGCTGCGCCTTAACGACTGCCTTGTTCGCCTATATACACGCGCAGGCCCTGCTCATCGACAGCCCGCCTGTTCTGTCAGAGGGCCGTTATGCACATGCTGCGCACTGTGCTCAATAAAATACATGACACAGAAGCACTGGTGCGTGCGTGCAGCGCGTGAGCAATAAGAGGGAGTAAAAACACACAGATATGCTGTTCTGAAAGGATGTCGGGAATGGGATATTGTTAGACCGCCCGCTCCCGTTCAAATCACACCAGAGTTACCGAGCGTTACTGTGTTTTATTCCCGCGTTGCAAGAAATCTGGTCGGGTCTCGCGAAAAAAAGTGCGGTGATGACCTCAACACCGCGGTCGGCATCTCATTACCGCGGTGAAGCGGTAATGCGGTTATCGTCACAGCCCAACATGATGCCCATGATTCTGATTTCATTGTATCTACACTATAATAACTAGAATTTTATAATACATCGTAATGGAAGGAATAGTGATGTAACGATATCAAAATCTCATGATACATTATTATTGAAATATGAAGTCCAATATAGGATATTTATTGTGACATTTAAAAAGAAAATATTTTTTTTGTATATTTTAAAGTTAAATTATTCTATCTAATGCACTTTGAGAGTTGAAAATTAAGAGCTCCAACCCATGTTCTGAAGAAAACTTGAGTCAGAATAAAGTCTGTGAATTGACTTGCACCAGAACTTTAAAGGGGACTTGGTTCTAATTTTTATTTCCGATATACTGTCTCAAATACATTCACGTTGGTGTTTTAGGAAGCCAGACAATAGAAGCCATATATTGTAAAGCAATTGCACTGTAAAATAAATTAAAATGAATATTTCTTAGGTATATAATTTTTGCTTTACACTACAGTAGGGAAATTGCAATACTTTCCTAATTTCTACACTTGATAGAGATATTTTTAATTTGGACTGCATTTAAACCACTAGCTTTTTGAAGGAAGACTCCAGCTTCAGTGAAAACGGCTTACAAAAACGCGTCTCACTGCAAATCTAGTGAAATGCTTTGTTTATTCCTGCGTAAATAAAGCCTAACTGGTGGCCATTGCGTTCCTAAACGCGTGCTAAACTCACAGCACGTCGGGGCTGTTAATATATATATATTTTTTTTTTTCAAATATTCATTGAATTTAAAATAAAATCCACATTCGAATGCAAAAATGTTGCATTTGAATTTTCGATGTGCGTCAGGTTGTTTATCAGTGGCACACGAGATGTGATGACGATGTAGCTGTCATTTGTTAGGGGTGAGAATCGCAGGGTACCTCGAAAACGATAATATCATTATACAGCGATTCTGTGATAATCAATATATTTCTAGACAATCCTATAATGATACATCACGATATCTGTCTAAAAAAAATGCCTTTGAAAAGGTTGAATGCAAGTTTTCTTTCTTTATTCAAGTCCAAACTGTTAGAAAACAGCAAAAAAAGTTATGTAAAACTATTTTAACATGTTGAGTAGGCTAAATTAATCCATTTATTCTTGGACGTATTAAAAGCTTACACTTTTCTTTTTCTCTGTGTGTAAACAAACACGTTTAACTGCTTATTAAACGGAAGAAAAAACTAGATAGATATGATATAAACCTGGTACATTTCAAAATGTACCTTGAGGGCTTTCTTTTTTTTAATGATTATTTTATCATAAAAATGGAGCCCCACACAACGACATAGCCGTTCACAATCACATCGCGTCTTTTGTGCGCTCAGGTGGGTTATTTCAAATGTAGACGCGAGGCAAGCACACACAAGGTCTTGTTTCGTCCTCATGCCATAGATGCATATTTATGTTTCTGCCGGTCGGTGCTCACTGTTCACACTACATAACACACACATGTAATATCTGAGAGAGAGGGAGAGCATTCAGAGTTGTTCACCTAAACCTGGACTCACCGGCAGCGCTCTCTCTCTCATATAATAGGGAAATAATCCACCTGTGATCCGAGCGGAGTGGCAACTCACAGACAGAATATGTGCTCTGCAATAATAACGTGATCAGTGCTTATGGTCCACGCTGATAGCTGTTCTGGGGCAGCTAGTTTTCATCTCCATAAACATAGCAGTAAAGCTAATGCATTGGCTTGAAATCTGTTTGTCTTTCGGTTCCTCGTGCTTCCCCATCTTCATAGAGAAAGTGGTTCACGAAACTCGCTCAGAGTCAAAGCGCTTTTGGACAGAAGCTGGAAATGTTTTTTCGACGCTATGAACAGGGAAATCTATTTAGAGCACCTTATTTTATTAATTAAAATATCGATATTTGGCGCCAGATATCGATTCTCATATCGCATGGAGATATATTGCCATATCAATTTATTGTCCCACCCCTTGTCATTGCATTTTAATGCTTTTTTTTGCCTATAGTTGAAGCCGCTGCTTATTCAAAATATTGTGAAAAAAGAGCGGAGATGTTTACGTAAAAACTGAAAGCAAGCCGTTCACACAGAACGCATATTTATCTCATTTTCTAGAGGGACGTCTCAGCGTTTCACTCACGTCTCCCACAAGAGAGCCGCATGTTTAGAAAGCATGTAAAATTAATGTAAGTTCAACTTTTAAAGATGTGTCTCAAGACTTTATGGTGTTTTTCTGCATCCAACTGCATCATGTTTTTAAATGAAAAAAGTATGTTACTCATTATGATTGGTTTTCGGTCCTTAATATTAAACTTATGCATACATGAGGATACTTTTTCTTTCTAATTATTTAAGCAAGGTAATTAATTAGATATGGTTTTTAAACATTATATTAAACATTATGCACTTTTTCAAAGATAGTCGTTTTTTTTTACATTTGAAGAAACGTGCTGTAAGGACTCTATAGCTCTTATTTAGCTTTTTGGGGAATCATTAGCTTACAAATAAAATATTGCTTGATTAAAGTAATATTAATCTTTGACTTATGATTTATACTGTATTAACGCTTCGTCCAGCGATCATTAACATCAGTATATCTTTAACTCTTTAGGTTATTTTGCTTTCGTGGCCAACGATAAACAAAATAAAGTGTTTTATACCATTTGAGCGAGGTAACACGATCTTTTTGGCAATAAGTTTGAACTAGAAGATCTTCTCCCAAGACACGGTTCTTTATAAACAAAACAAGGTTTATTTACTAACTGCTATTCTACGGTACATGGTCTAACCCAGCGTTTCTCAAACTGTGGGGCGCGCCCCACTGGTGGGGAATAGAGACGTGACAGGTGGGGCGCGCCAAACGGGAGGAAATTTTCCTTTTTATGCCTTATATGGTAACGTGAGATCAAATCTTCCGGAATCTGGAGCAAGACCACGCACTAGACTAGAGAGTGACTGCGGTGTGTGTGTGTGTGTGTGTGTGTGTGTTCAACACGTCATCTCAGTTTCATTTTTGTATTCATGGTTACAAATGAAATGTTTAACCTTTTGAGCGGTATCCGGTTTGGTCCCATATATGGGATTTTTATTTCTGTGCTCCTGAGAGTACGGTCCCAGATATGGGATTTAGAATGTTCAGTGACGTGACATAACTGCCAGATTCAAATTGTGCTTTCGCGCGTTGGTTGGCGCTGAGCCAGAGAGGGACGCGCTCAGCGCTGTCATATATCACAACTATGCATTGTTTTCAACCTAATAATGTTTATTTTAGGTTTCAGCCATTTAAATACACATAAGCACTAGTAAAACAATACATTTGGAGTTTGTAAAATACACACTGATGTCTGTGGAAGCAGCAATAACAATCTATTCAAATATAATTTGACGACGTGTGTTATTCACATCAGACAAACATAGTGGAAGTAACTATAAAGTTTACTCTATTCTTCTCGGAGTTCACCGGCCACTTTCTTGCATGTATTTCGGGAGAAACTGATGACAGACAGGACTCTCTGAACTGAGTCGCAAAGAAACATGGTGGCGCCCATCTCACGTTATAGATCAAGATTATTTATAAAGGTTTTTAAACGACCAAACACACTCACTTACACATTTTTGAGAATCGGAATATCAGATAGTTGATGACATGGTAAGCAAGTTTGTGAATATTTTGAAAGGAAAAAGGAAATTAAGCCGATCTGTCATACAGTGTTATTGTGGCTGCGGTGTGTCACGTGACAATATTTGCCACATCATATCTCTGTGAGATGGGCTTTTCAGCTGTTGCTTCACTGAAAACAAAGTACAGATCTCAGCTGAACATTGAGCATGACTTGAGAGTGGCAGTATCAAGCCTGCAACCCCGCTTTGAGAAATTGTGCAATGCAAAACAGGCCCATTGCAGCCACTAATGCAGGGATAACCTGCCGAATGGATTTCTCTTCTTTTCTTTTTACAGATTGCAAAGTGGCACTTTTATATCTTTTCTATTTTTGAAATTAGTAAAAATTGACACAGCTGCACTTTTATTTTCTCTATTTTTTTAATTTCATGCAAGTTATTATGACACAGCTGCACTTTTATTTTCTTTATTTTTGAACTTTCTGTTATTTTATGTATATAGTTTGTATTTTAGATACAACTTGTTACTCTGATACTACTTGTTAGTTCAATAAATTGGAACATGTTAAGCTTGTTGCGCATTTCATTAGCATTGTGTTGGGGCGATGGGGGCAGGTGGGGCTTTAAAATTCCCCCTTGTCTAAAGTGGGGAATGACCAAAAAAGTTTGAGAACCACTGGTCTAACCTAATAAAAACACATAAACATACACACACACATTCTGGGGTCTTGCGAGTAATGTTAGAAGAAAGTGTAAAAATAGCCCTCTTTGCTGTTTCGTAACTAAAACCACCAGGAAGATCACAAAAGAGAATTCGCCAATTCAGTTAAGATAGAAACTTTGTTTGAATACTTGCGTTCATTCAGCAGGCCGAATCTCTTGTTCGTTCCACGTGGTTACTTCGTGTTTTCACGGAAATCTCTGAGGCTTTGTTTCGGATACCACGTGGTTACTGACGGAACTCTTTGATGGCTTTGTTGCTGCTGCGTGACGTCACCGGGAAAGCCCTCTTGGATCGGCAGTTGCCTGGTTCTGTGTTGAGATGGAAAGCGCTGGCTTTGAGGTGTTACGGCTTTACGAAGTCTTTGTCTCAGCCCGATGTTAAAGGCAAGTGTCCAGCGCTGCCGAACCTTCCGGGTTGTCCGCAAGCGAGCAAGTTGAATATCCAGACAGAGAGGCGACTTGAAGAGTTAGTGACGTAGGTCAGGTGACCATCTCACTTCTTGCAGTGAAAGGATGAAGAGTAATTAATACTGTTCTGTTTTAATCTCTGCGTGTGTGTCTCTATGCCGACGTGGCATTACAGTGCATTAGTAATATTTTTCTGGATGCGCTATCTTGTGGCCTCAAGAGAGAAGCCAAAAGCCCTTTTCCCCCCTAAGAGAAATTATGCCTTTTAAATTTGAATATTGATGATAATTTAGTACAAAATTTAAATTTAGACAGCCCTACAGCATGTGCAATAAATGAGTTGACTGCATTCATTCAGTGTGAACGGAGCCGTTCCAAGACACGGAAAACACTTTGTGCAGCTTCGCTTTGAAACATGCAGGAAAAAAGGATTGATGAAGGGATTAAGCCATGTTATGCTTTCAGTTTTAGTTCGTTTGACAGATATTGTGCCGAAGCATAATGACCCAAAACAAATATATTTTAAAAACGTTTATTTTGCCTGGAAGACCTATCGTTTCATACTGTCATGTGACTAAGATTATATCGAGACAGTTTTGATATCGCCATATTGATAATATCATTGCATCCCTAGAAAGGAATGATGTGTGTAAGTGTGTTTCTGATTGGTATCTGTCTGTATGGTTTTTCTGGTCAGCTCTTGCTCGACTCAGCAGCACCTGAAGAATGTCTACGCCAGTCTGGCTGTGTGCTTGCTGGTGGCGGCCACCGGCTCCTACATCTACATCATCACAGGACTATTTCAGGTAACAGCTCTATGCTTCGCATTTCTTACTCGTAAATATCGGAACTAGGTTTCACTGAATGTCATATTACATTTGATGGTTATCATACCATGTAAAATGAAAAAAAAATTGTTACATGTACTAGTCAAAAACAGTGTTGGGGAAAGTTACTTTTACAAGAAATGTATTACAATATTGGGTTATTCCCCAAAAAAGTAACTGATTACGTTACTTGGCTACTTTTTATGGAAAGTAATGTTATGTTTCTTTTGAGCTACTTTTAAATCTAGGCAGGGCTTGCTTTTTTTTTTTTTATAATAATAGCCCTTTACACAATAAAAGTGAAGTGAATTCGCCTCAGGCTGAAGGAAATGTAAATTCACGTCTGTACAGTAGAGGGCGCAGCTCAAACAAATCACATGAAGAATATGACGCAGGAGAAGAAAGTTCAACACTATTCAGCAATAGCTAAAATCAAACACGTGTCATTTTAGCTTAGTATGGTTGAATTGGATCATCGAAGGTCAGCAGTAAAAATATTGGTTAATAAAATGGGATGTCAATTGCATGCGCACAACAATAAAGCATCATTTTTGTCACACTGTACAACAATAATTACTGTTTTTACATTGTTTGGAGGTGGGGTAGGTACAGTGGTGGTCAGTAACGAAGTACAACTACTTCGTTACTGTACTTAAGTACATTTTTCAAGTATCTGTACTTTACTGGAGTAGTTTTATTTTGAGTAACTTTTACTTTTACTTCACTACATTCCAAAGCATAAGATCGTACTTTTTACTTCACTACATTTCATAAAACATATCGTTACTTCTTATAATACATCACGTGCTCCGAGACGCAGAAGCGGTGTATGATTCATGAACAAACTGATTCTTTTCAATGAACCTGTTCAATCGGTTCGCAAATCGCCACAAACGATTCATTCACGAACTACAATGATCTGATTGCAGCTGTTCTCGAGTCGAAAACTCACTGATTCAAATGATCCGTTTAGAGCGAGTCTTCTTCAGTGAACTGAACTCACGAGTAAAGAACCGGGAGATCTTGTGAGCGCGCGCTACTGATGCTGTGAAAAGTACGTTACTAATGTCGAATTTTAGGATTCATTATTGTAACTGAAAATAATATTTAGGTCAAAACTGTCAGTTGTTTGTGAACTAAATCTGCTGTAAAGGGTGATCTATTTAAGCCCACTGAAATGCTTGAATGCAGACAGACAACATCAGTGTCTCTAACGTTATGTTTTAAGTCAAAAAACAAAACATTAAAATAACACCGATTAAATAAAATAACTGATGCTCGTGTAACGGATGTATACCAGTAAGGGCTATGTGTAAACCTCACTCCCCTCACCTCAAAAAGAGGCGCTCTAGCGACTGATGCAATGCAAGAGACTGTAGCCTTTGGCGTTCCTTGTTAGAGCGCCCGCCTCCCGCGCCGGAATCCCGGGTTCGCGACCCGCTCGGAGCAAGAACGAGTTAGGATGGTGTGGACCCGGGGGTTATACACACGTTCATATTCCCCGCTGCTGTAACGTTAGCAGTTTTATTAAAATGCTATGCATTTAGACCTATGTGACGTCTGTTTTTATATTGTTTATCAACAGTATACATTTTTATATTGTTTAGTTCAACTAGCCGAGTAGACAGATATGAATGTTTATTCATAACCATACTGAAAATAAGTAAATATTGTTAGCTGATGCTAACTGTCTAGCTAACAAGCTTGCTGGTGGTAAGTTGAGGAAATTTTTAGATATAAAATCCAAATATATTTATTCAGCCACCTAGATAGATTCCATCTGAGGGAAAAAGAAAGGATGTGATGTTCAGAACATAGTAACTACAGTAATTATCAGAGTGGGAAGTGATGATGCCCTCTGGGGGCATTTGGCCAGGGGTGTTTTTACACCACAGACAAGGTTTGAGAAGAAAAAAAAATCATTGTGAAAATATAATTAGATTTTCCTTAAAATGTTCTTCCTAATTTCAGGCCTAATTCTAATGTCATATATAACTGACGTTCTGCAAAACAACAAGTTCTAAAACACTTTTTTCTTACTGGTGAAAATGAGATGGTGAAATCTGTTTTCTCTCAGGTACATGGCAGTGTAAGCTTCACAGTGAACATTACTACATCACTCTCATCAACGTAGTCCATATCAACAAAATATATATCTTGACTCTATATAGTGGTTATTTTGGGAAAAACCCAGGTATTTTGGGCAGTAGGATTATAAAAATATGTGCTAATATAAAATTAAATAAAGTAGTCTATATAAAATTGCAAAATAAATCTGTCTATCAGTACTTTTTTACTTAAGTACATAAAAAATTGAGTACTTTTGTACTTTCACTCGAGTAAAATTGAAAAAGCAGTACTTTTACTTTTACTGGAGTAATATTTTAGTATACGTATCTGTACTTTTACTCAAGTACTTGATCTGTGTACTTTGACCACCACTGGGTAGGTAGATGTTAATAAAACACAATCTAATCCACCTTTTTCTAAACGCGGAAGTCTCGTCCGACTTTTCATTTCCGGTTTCTGGTGTTACAGGTCACATAATTAATCAGTCAGCCAGTAATAAAACACCAGGGCATGAGATTCCAGTGTAGTGCTCAGTTATTTCAGTACTCACAGGATTTCACATTAGCATTCTAAACACCAGGATATTAATGTCTGAGCATCAAGAACACCAGATATTGTCAGAATTGTTTCTGAACTCTGTCTGTGAGCTCTACAGGCAGTTCTTTTGACCTCCGGGCTTGATTTTTGCTCTGATATTCATTGTTAGACCTTTTATTGAGAGGTTTGTGTGCCTGTCCATACCATACCAATTCAAAGGAATTTGCCACAGTTTGACTTCACTTGAAGTGTAGTGATATCTACATGCATATGGCTACAACATAACAAAATGTGGGGGGAAAAAGAAGAAGCGCTACAAATACTTTTGCAAGGCACTGTAGTAGAGCATATAATACTACAGGACCTCGGCTAGTACACAGGTTCTTGTAAAGCGGATCTCGAATACGCTTTATCATGATATTGTCTTTCAGGGTGGGCTGACCATGCTTGGATCACTGGCTATGATGGGTTGGCTTGCCATGACCCCTCACAGCCCTCAGACAGAGAAGAAGAGGTTGGCCATCCTGGCTGCTTTTGCTTTCTTCACAGGTGAGATGTTTATAACTTTGAATTGTCCAGCTTCGTTTCCTAGATCATGTGTTTAAAACACTTAACTCAACATGTCAATCTGTGCCCTAAACAGGTCTTGGACTCGGCCCGCTCATGGACTACGTCATTAGTGTCAACCCAAGGTAATATTCCCAGAGCACAGGGTTTCTTAAAAATATCAGCCTTAAGGGGTTGTCACACTGCACTTTTCGTTCCATTGACTTCCATTCATACGCATGCGAATGCGCCAGACCGGAAACACAAGCCCGTACAAAAAGTTTCGCATTTCGTTGTGTTTCCAGAGTTCAAGATTGGTGAACTGTGGCCTGCGAATTCACATCACGTGATACTGTGTGACTAACAGCATATCGATACGTCACAGCATGACCTCGTATCTAAATTAAAAGAATATACATTTTAAACTGCAGCGCTGCAGGAAAGTAGAGGAAATTGTTCTTCGTGAACATCGGACCAGACTCCGAGCGGCAGAGAGAAAATGGCGAAAATCAAACGAGCCGTCGGACCTGAGTATGTATCAATCGTTTCTTTCATCTTTCTCCACTGAAGTCCACACTGCCAAATCGTCACATTTCCATAACAAGATCAACAATGCTCCAGATATGCATAATCTCTTCAGAACATTTAATTATCTCCTCTGTCCCCCTTCACCACCTCCCACCACGTCTATAACAGCTGATGACTTTGCAACTTTTTTTACAAACAAAACTAAAACAATCAGTAGTCAGTTTTCACCTCCACTCACACAGGACCCCCAACCAACTAGATCCACTGCTCAAACTCCCATCTTCTCCTTCTGTCCCCTCACTGAGGCGGAAGTATCCAAACTTCTCCTCTCCAACCATCCTACAACATGTCCTCTAGACCCTATCCCCTCACACCTTCTCCAAGCTATCTCTCCCACACTCTTACCAGCACTCACAGACATTATCAACACATCTCTCCTCACATGCATCTTCCTCACTGCATTCAAGCAGGCTCGGGTAACCCCACTGCTCAAAAAACCTACATTAAACACTTCTCTTTTAGAAAAATACAGACCTGTCTCTCTCCTTCCATTCATTGCCAAAACACTCGAACGAGTTGTCTTCAACCAGTTCTCATTGTTTCTTTCACAGAACAACAAACTGGACGCTAAACAGTCAGGTTTCAGAAGTGGCCATTTAACTGAGACTGCGCTACTCTCGGTCACTGAAGCCCTGCGAATTGCAAAAGCCGATTCCAAATCATCAGTCCTCATTCTGCTGGATCTGTCTGCCGCTTTTGACACTGTCAATCATCAGATCCTCCTGTCCACCCTCTCATCACTGGACATCACTGGGATTCCACTTCGCTGGTTTGAATCCTATCTCACTGGTCGGTCTTTCAGGGTGGCCTGGGGAGGGGAGGTATCCAAAGCACATAAATTGGTCACTGGGGTTCCCAAGGGATCGGTTCTTGGACCCCTCCTCTTCTCCACATACACTACATCACTGGCTCCCATCATACAGGCACATGGCTTCTCCTACCATTTCTATGCTGATGACACACAGCTCTATCTCTCATTTCGACCTGATGATCCAACGGTAGCTGCACGGATCTCAGGCTGCTTGGCGGACATCTCGGCATGGATGAAAGAACACCATCTACAGCTCAACCTGGCAAAGACTGAGCTTCTTGTCTTCTGCAACTCCAACTCTACAGCATGATTTCACGATTCAGTTAGGTTCATCAACAATTACCCCATCAGCTTCGGTCAGAAATCTTGGTGTAATCTTCGATGACCAGCTGACCTTCAAAGAGCACATTGCAAAGACTGCTCGATCTTGCAGGTTTGCACTACATAACATCAGAAAGATCAGGCCCTTTCTGACAGAGCATGCTGCACAACTTCTTGTCCAGGCCCTTGTCATTTCTAGACTGGACTACTGCAATGCTCTTCTAGCTGGACTTCCATGAAACACAATCAAACCTCTACACATGATTCAGAATGCAGCGGCATGACTGGTCTTCAACGAGCCAAAAGAGCCCATGTTACACCTCTCTTTGTGTCCTTGCACTGGCTACCAGTTGCAGCTCGCATCCAGTTCAAGACACTGATGCTTGCATATAGAACAACCACAGGCTCAGCACCCACCTACTTCCACTCACTATTACAAATCTACATCCCCTCCAGAATTCTGAGATCTGCTAGTGAGCGACGCCTCGTGGTACCATCACAGAGAGGCTCAAAATCACTCTCCAGAACATTCTCGTTCACCGTTCCTGGCCGGTGGAATGATCTTCCCACCCCCATCCGTAATGCTGGATCCCTGTCAAATTTCAAGCAACAACTGAAAACTCATCTCTTTCAACTCTACTTGACTACATAAAAAAATAAATATATATAGATATATTTCACTTTTTTTCAAAATCTTCATCTTTCTCTGTATCTTTCTCTCCTTCCCTTGCTAGCTTGTACTTATTTGAACAATGCCTGAGACTTGGTGTTATTGGCACTTCCTCTGTATGTTTGCGTCTTCTAGATTAATCGCTTTATGTACTCCCCAATTGTAAGTCGCTTTGGATAAAAGCGTCTGCTAAATGACTAAATGTAAATGTAAATTGTATGTATTTTAGATGTATTATAATTTGTTACGGGTTGAATTTAGGTTTTTAAAAACATGCTGCACAGCATGACGTCATATCACAACCATTGCAGCATGTGAAACAATTTCACATGCTCAAATCTAGTGTGACCGTGGCTTTACTCTGATGAGCTGAATTTTTGAGCTGGTTGTTAAAACAATAGTGGACCCAAAAATGACAATTATAGGAAAATGTATAAAACTTCACCATTGCATCCTTTTGTTTCTTCATGTAATCAGGTTTGTAGAAATGTGTCTCTGCATCAGTGTCTCAGCAATGGATGCTCTGCAGTGAATGGGTGCCGTCAGAATGAGTCTGATAAAAACATCACAATAATCTACAGTCCATCAGTTAACATCTTGTGAATCAAAAGACTGGGTTTTTGTAAAAAATACTAACGAAGAAAAAATACAAATGAAAATGTTTTGAACTGGACATAATCCATAATAACGCTTCGTTAGTGCATCTGCTTTTGTCTCTCACATCAAAATCCAGCCACTTATTTGCTTAGAGCTGTTTTGTCTTGTAAACGCTGCTTGATCTGTGCAGATTTCTCTCCTGATTCACACCAGAACACTGTTTCACCTCTGGAAGCAACTAATATTTTAGCCAGAAGCTAGTGCTGTCACAATACCAAAATTTCAGTATTCGGTACCCATACCAGTGTAAATCTGCGTTTCTCTGTACCAAAGCAAAACACAAAAACATGCTAATTAAAAACACTATTTGTATTATTTAATAAAGTCAAACAAAAAGAAAATGTACAAAAATCAATGCCATTCTTTATACTTATTTAAAATTGTGTTTCAAGTTATGAAAAACAGTAAACAAGTTTCACTCAAATTGAATTTGTCTTTTTATTAATGAAATTTAAACGCATTTAATTTTTTGGTAAATAAAGGGAATTTACTATTAAAATTAAAACATGGAAGAAATATTGTGAGATTATTTCGTAAACATAAAGTTTTGATTTCATTCAACAATAGTAGTAGTATCTCATACATTCTACTAAATAATGGTAAAAACAAACTTTTATTTTGATGGGTTGCCGTGACTACCTTTAAATTGATAATGTTTTTACTCCAATTAAACAGTAAAATGCTCGAAGTGACTCTCAGAAGAGTTCTGGAGATGTTTATGTATTCATGTCCATCTCTGCCATTCATTTATTCACACAAAGACTCGCAGAGCATGCAGGATTCTTGTTTAAATCCACTTTTGCAGCTTAATATTTACAGATACTAGTCCATATGGGCGATTAGATTTAAGTGTAATGACCTACTTCTGATTCATTCATCTAAACTTTGACAAATTCCGTGACATTCCATGTTAAACCGTAAATTCTTTTTTTTTTTTTTTTTTTACTGGATTCAGAGATTCCATCTGCGTTTTCTGCATCGTGCAAATCATAGAGTGGTACGGGTCAAGAACCGGGTTGACCGGGTACTCTGTACCACCGGTACTTGAAAAAAACGGGTACCGTGACGTTTTAATTTTTTTTGGTACCGAAGTACCGGGTCTTTTGACAAAACTACCAGAAGCAATATTTGTTTCAGGATTTGTTTCAGCTTTTGTAAAGATGCTAACTGATGGACTGGAGTGGTGTGAATTATTGTGATGTTTTTAACAGCTGTCATTTACTGCAGAGGATCCATTGCTGAGTAAGAGATGGAATATTAAACTCAGAAGATTAACAATAACTGGGATTGTTGCTTCCCTGAATTGTTTCGTTTTATTTCATTGTGTGTTATGTCATGTACTGATTGCTATAAATCTTTGACTGTACTCAGTGGCTCTATGAAACTGCATATCATGATATTTTTTAACACATGGCAAATTATTGTATTCATTTTTATAGCATCATCCTGACTGCTTTCCTGGGCACCTCTGTCATCTTTGCCTGCTTCACATTGAGTGCCCTCTATGCAAAGCGCAGAAGTTATCTCTTCTTGGGAGGTAAACATGAAACAATCTGCTAGTTATGCTGGTCATTGATCATGTACAGTTGTTTGTTTTACCTGTAACTTTGCTTTGATTTATTTTTCTTCAAGGCACTCTGATGTCAGGGCTGACTGTTCTTCTGCTCGTCTCTGTCCTCAATATGTTCTTCGCTTCAGCAATAGTCTTTAAGGTATTTGATGTGACTATATGGAAGCAGGGATGAAGTTGTGTGATAGTTACATTACATTTACATTTAGTCATTTAGCAGACACTTTTATCCAAAGCGACTTACAAATGAGGACAATGGAAGCAATCAGAATCAACAAAAGAGCAATGATACCCAAGTGCTATAACAAGTCTCAGTTGTCTTAACACAGTACATGTAGCAAGGTTTTTTTATTATATAATATATACAATAAAAAGAAAATTAATAGAATAGAAAAGGTATAGATAGCAAGCTAGTGTTAGATGCCTTTTTGCTTTTGTTAATTGCATAATAAATAAGACGAAAACAAATATATAGAATGCAAAAAGTTGCATGTTTTTTTTAAACAAGCAGTAAATGAATAGAGTGCTAGAGTTAGAGGGTCAAATAAAGATGTAAGAGATGTGTTTTTAAGCTGTTTCTTCTTGAAGATGGCTCAGGATTCAGCTGCTCGGATTGAGTTAGGCAGATCACCAGGAGGGAACAGTTCATGTAAATGTCTGTGAAAGTGATTTTGTACCTTTTTGGGATGGTTACTATAACGCGACGTTCACTTGCAGAACGCAAGCTTCTAGAGGCACATACGTCTGAAGTACTGAATTTAGTTAAAGGGTGGTTCTGTAGGCAAACATTAATGCCTTGAATTGTATGTGAGCGGCTATTGGTAGCCAGTGCACATTGATGAACAGAGATATAATGTGTATTCATTTCGGCTCGTTAAAAATTAATCTGCTGCCACGTTCTGGATTAGTTTGTGTAAAAATGTTGTTTTGTTTGTTCGTTTCAGGCTCATGTGTATTTGGGTCTGGTCATCATGTGTGGCTTTGTGCTGTTTGACACACAGCTAATTATTGAGAAGGCAGAAATGGGAGACAAAGATTACATCTGGTAAGGCAAAGAGGTTTACTGTGTTTACAATATACCAATAATTATTATCATATAATGGAAGTTGTAAAAAATGAAGTAATTGCTAAAAAATATTGTATGCTTCCTATTTAACCATTTTAATATGCATTAGCTGAAAGGCTGCATAATGGCTACAAGTGGTGCATAATGAAAAGGAATGCAAAGAGGAATAAATGGCACTGTTTTTTATTTGTACGCTTCAAGGCTTTTGTTTGTTCTTTGTTTTTAAATGAAGGCATTGTGTTGACCTCTTCCTGGACTTTGTGACCATCTTCAGAAAGCTTGTTATCATCCTCTCTATGAATGAGAAGGTATTTGAAACATCATAACTGCATAAGCTCTGAGCTGTCAATAACAGAATCATTATTTATATCTGTTTTGTTTCATATGTAATTTCTTTTGTTTTAGAAAAGAAAAAGGAGAAGAAGTAATTTTCATAAGGGTTAAAACATCTGTGAGCTGAATACATGTCAGCAGCTTCATTATGAATCTGATTTCATAATTATATTTTGTGTGATTTCATAGTCTTAATTTTTATTTTTGAAAAATTGTTACTGGGCTTTGGATATGTTTTCAGGCTAAGGTTGTTTGACTGTAGATTTTGAAATCTTATTTAAATGCTTAGGTTGTATTTACTTTAATTTCTTTGACTTACTGCAGCTCTCTGAGGCAGAAATTAGAGGTCTGTCGAAAAGGAATCTCTTAAAAAAAATCGGATTTAATGTACAGACAATAGACACTTTTGAGTGTAATTGAGTTGTTACTGCTAGGTGATAGAAGACTTTCTTTCTTATACTCTCATATATCAAATCGAAATATCAAATTGTGTATCCTAAATACCTTCTAATCATAACATTGTTGTGCTTCACTAAACTGCTTTTTTGTTTATTGCGTAATTTAAATTTTTTCTTTGTTGCCAATGTCACATTAAATAGTTTTTGTAGCTGCTAGTGCCAATTTTGGTAATTTAGTCAAGTCTAAGATTAATGCATTTATCAGTGAGATCACAGATGAGATTTGTATTTTTATTCATGAATATTGTGCATCTTATGTCAATAAATGGTGCCACAGATTGCATTTGTGCTCCTGTGAATAACATATTATACCCTCTGTTGAAAATTTTACATCGAGCATGCTCAATTTGTCTGATGCTTGTAGTCAGAGGACCAGTTGAAAAGGCATCCCTATAAATAAAAAAAAAACGTTCTGCTTCCTGTTGTTGCAATGACACAATTTTTGCCACAGATGAAAAAACAAGATGTAACTTTTTGTTAGATAAGCAGATGTTTTTATATTTAACAAACAAAAAACTTCTCATCCGATGGTTTGTGCATTATAATAATGGGAGAGAAATGTCTGAAGTTTCAGCTCAAAATACCAAACATATAATTTTGAAAATACCTATTTAGAATGGAAGCAGAATCAGGCTGTTTTCGTCTATGTCTCTTTAAAATGCAAATGAGGTGCCTCTCCCCCACCCCCTTTTCCAGAATAGGGCTGTGCCTTTACAGCTCCAGTGTTGCCATTGTAGCAATTTTGTTACTAAATTTAGCACTTTTCAGACTGCCCTGGCAACATTTTCTTAGAAAAGCACTTGGCAACAATTTGGTTATTTAAAAAAAATATTTTTGAACTTTTAAATAAGGCACGCATTTTCCATCTAAATTACACAAAATGAGAAAACCAAAGATGCTATGCAGTACACACTGCACATGAATTAAGTTAGCTGCTATTTGCAATTGTTAAATATAACAATAATTGAATAATTGTTAATTTATGATGCACCTAGTTAGTAGCGTGTACCTGTGATTTGTTGATCAGTTAGTACTTGTAAGCAACATATCAAGAAAAAGGAAGAAAACAAAGTAATTTTTCTGGACATATCCATTAGCCATTATAACCCAGCACACTCTGGTGATTATTGATGAATGCTGAAGCAAAACAAAATGCCGGTCATAAATTAGAAGTACAAAACCAGAATTTGTAAAGAAAAGTGATTGAGTATCAATGGTATTTAAAGTGCACTTTTCTTTTTGGAATTTTCAGTATGAATGCACTACTCACATTATTTTATATAAAAAAAAACATCAGAAATGTTCACACTTGCGTCTTTTTTAACTAGAAAAAGTTGACGAGCGTTTTTTTATGAAAAACAAAGCTGGCAGCGTCTGTTACAAATAGCAGCCGAGAGCGTCTTTTGTTGCCATAGCAACAGCTGCAAAAAGTAGCCTAGCGCTGTGTGCTGCAGAAATGTCAAGAAAGAGTAAAAAGTTGGCTCTTGCATTGACTTTTGAAGTTAACGGGAAAGAAAATGTCGATTCACAACGACGTCTATCTACCGGCACCTTCTCCATTTTTTTCTTGTTGTTATGGAAACGACAGATCTCGCTACTCGCTTGTCATTGGTCAGCTGTCAAAAAGGCGCTTGACGTAGGGCGTTTTTTTCAGAAAAGTTGAACTTTTTTAAACTCAAAAAAACGCTCCGAGCTGCAGAAAAAGACGCCGGCGGTGGCGTTTTAAAAAGCGCTCAGGACTTTTTTGAAAACACGGTTTACTCCATAGGATTATAATGTAAAACAGACGCCGGCAGCTTCAAAAAAGACGCCAAGTGTGAACACCGCCTAAGTACGCGATTTGGGACGTACCAACAGTTTTCAAGTAGCAGTCTATGGATGCTATGGAAGAAAATTATCTAATTTTTAATTAATTTGAGTTTATTTTCAAATTCTGACTTTATTTTCACTATTCTGAGATTGTGTATCACATTTAGCATTAGCAGACGTTATTTCCAAAGCGACTTACATTGCATTCAAGGTACAGTTTCTACATTTTATCAGCTCTTGCTTTCCCTGGGAATCGAACCCATGATCTTGGCGTTGCTAGCGCCATGCTCTACCAGTTGAGCTACAGAAAGCAACACAGATATGATACAGAATTGTATCACAATTCTGATTAGGAAAAAAAACAAATCGCCATTCTCTCTTTTCCCCTGGGCTCAGAATCATGAGTTTATCCCACCCAGCACCAGACGTCATTCGGACGTTTTTTTTGGGGGCTAAATCAAGTCGCCTTATTTTAGACCAAAAATCGACGTTGAAAATTGGTCTTTGTTCGGCCCGTCGGATTTGTTCCGGATTTAGGATTTAGCCAAACATCGACGTTTAAAATTGGGTTTTGTTTGGCCCATATGATTTAGTCCAAATTTAGTTGAAGCACGTTTATTTCGGACTATAGCCGTGGTGAAAAATGATCTGACATATATCTGAAGCACTGTTAAATATATTGAAAATAACGTTACATAAAACAAAGCTTAAAATGTGTTCCTCGTGATACATATGTAAATAGGCTGTGTACTAATTGATGCGTTTTTAATCAAAGTTTTTTTTTCAGTGTTACATCAAGTTTACAATTTCTAAAGCTATTTTAATATATTATATATTATATTATGTACATTCTGCGTGACTTCTACGTGCTTTCATGGGCGCACGCACTGAACTGGAGCGGAGGTAGTCACCATGGAAACGGGGCAGCAGCTCAACTCTCAAACAGCTAAACGCAGTCTCTCACTGTTGTTTTCGCTAATTTCAGGTATGTTTAGTCTCTAAAATTGCCCAAATAGTACATACAAGTGTTCCTGACACTTTCTTTCATGTAAATGACATGTTTTACTTTATAGAAATGGTTTAGTGTCTTCGGAAAAAGTCCGGTAGCATCAGGCTAAATATAAGAGGTAATTTAAAGTAAGACTTGAGCTCGTGTTTATGAAAATGTGGGCTTTTAATGTCATCTTATGTTAGATGAGCATTTTATATATGCATGTATAAAGGTTTTGCAGGCAATTTGTGAACAGATGAATGGAAGTAAGCTAATTAATTTACCCTAAAAGTATGCACTGTACAGTTAATTGGATACATCACTTATATAGAGTGTAGTGCCTCGTATGCGTGAGAACACGCACAAAATGATTGAGAAACAGCACATTCCTAAGGGAGTCGTAAAAGGTTAATACATGAGCGATCCGCATTTAACTGGCTGGCCGATTTCCTACCCTAAGTCTCCTTATCTCAGGAGACCCCTAAAAACTAGAGAGATTTTAGGGAAACATCTGGATGTTTTCCAAAACAGGACAAAATAACTCTTTATCTGGACGTGGTCCTGGATGACCATTTAACGTATAACTCAATGATGCTATCAATAAGGAAGACGGATTTATGATGAGACTTTCGAACTGAGCCTCAACAGATACACATAAAAGCGTGACATTCTCATGACCCCGGACAGCTCCTCTTTCGCCCCCCCTGCAGGTCAAAGGAAAGAACTTCTCTCCGTCTCTCAGGGAACACCCAAACTTGTGTGGACTTTATGCAAAAAGACATTCATTTATTCCATCACTATTAGAACAAAGATACCCAGGAAGGACGTGCTTGATGTCGTTCATATGCTTGGTGGGATTATTTGGAATGTAGGATGTTTTAATCTGTGCCTTAACCTGTGTAGTGGAACCTATGCTATTTGTCTTAACCTATGACTTATTACTGTTCCCTGTAAAGTTATAACTAGTATTTAGTTTCATACAAATGGTCATGCTAAATGCAACAATTTGGTGTGAACTATATGTCGATTCTTAGCATCATAATGTATGATTACAGCATGTATAGAGGTCTGTAAGGATATCTTCCTTCATGTGATGAATTCAATATCAGATGATGTAGGCGCGGCAAAAAGAAGCCGCCCCACAAGATGATTGGGACAGCCGCTGTGGGTGGACTCAAATCGAGCCGCTTAAAATGGACAAAAAAAGCTTTTCGCTTTAGACTTCGTCTCACTCACTCGCTGCTCGTAAACTTGCTAAAACCTCGGCGTCTTCAGTGATCGCCCGGGAAGCGGTCCCCGCCTTTACCATCAGGCTGACCGCCATCTGAAGCCGTAGAACTTTAAACATCTCAATAGCGTCATCGTCTCACAAAGGAACTAGGCAACCGCCAATCACAAGAGGGTTTCCCCAGTGACATCAGTGGATAAAGTCCTAATCGTTGGCCACGAAGCAAGATTGCTTTTAACGAAATTGTTAAAGATATACTGATATTAATGGTCGCTGGACAAGTCGTTAATAAAGTATAAATCAAAAGTTAAAAATTAATATCACTTTAATCAAAGCAATATTAAATATTTAATAAATGATTTCCCCAAAGCTGAAATAATATCTTCTAAATTTATTACAAGAGCGTAAAAATAGGCTGAAATTTAAAACAGGTTTTGAACAATTGATACCACTTGTTCTGTGATTTCAGAAGTGTCAGAAAAAAAACTTTACTAAACAGGTGAAGTTCCTGATTGTAAAAACTTCTGAAGGGTGATGCTGACAGAGATAATGTGAAAACAGGTGATCTGAGAAAGCTTATTAAATAACTTTATATGCATTTTAACAATATATTTAGTAGTGATCGACCGATATATATATTTTTTTATTACCGATACCAATTATTTGCATGTTTATGTTCCGATAACCGATATGCAGAACCGATATTTATTTACTGTTATAAAGTAAATAAATAACTGAGTTAAGTAAGTCCATACTTCACTTTGGTTTTTCCACCTTTCAGTCATCTTAACAACAACAAAATTCAGTTGAAAATTAAGTCTTTCATATTAAATTTATCTTCAAATTACTATTTTTTCTTTATAAAAAGCATCATCAGCAACACTGATATTAACAATAAGCAAAACAATGTCTAATGTTTTCAAATGGAGAAAATAAAGGGCAAGTGTCATATCAACTTAATTTTAAACTACAGTTTTAGGTTTATAAGCTGTTTAATAGACTAAAGAGTGAAGAATAATTCACTGGATAGTATTAAGTCACTGAATAATGTTCTCTGGAATATTGAAATAAACTATAACAAACAAAACATCGTATTTTATTGCATTTCTCAACTGGCACGTTTTATCAGAATTATTCAAATATTTTTGTCCTTCTAGATTATAAAATGTTGACAGCGCGGTTTATCTATTTACACAGAACTATACTACTCAAACTGCGATCGCTTGCGGAGATAATAAACCATTAATTTCGATAGAGATGTATTTATTTAGATGTTTTTTGGCAAAATAATGGTTATATAGTAAATGTTAATATAATTTAGATGTTTTATAACAAGTGAATCTTGTTAAAAGTTCCATGCTGTGGCTGTGCTGGAGCTTCTCCTGAGCATCAATTGTTGAGTGAACAGCAATATGAAAGCGGCTTTACGAGAGTAAGATGAGCATATACAACAGAGATACATTTTAATTCAGCGCTTTTATTTCCAACATGTGCTCATTCATGGCTGTATTATTTAATTCATGCACAGTTACATCTTTATTGGGAAAGATTGACGGATTATCTTACGTGACTCCATGAGTTCGTCTCTATTTCTTAGAGACAAGCTGCATAAACTGCATATCAGGCATTTATGTAATACATCCAATTTGTGCATTAATGGCTGTTATATGTGTGTATATGTGTGTCTGGGTGTGTGTGTTAGGGTGAGTTAGGGTGTGTGGAAAGTTAGGGTGGGTGGCCAGACTCTTGCCGACCGTAGGATGAAACAGTAAGTTGTCTGGCTGGGAAGCTCTCGCTGACGCCCGACGGGAGCACAATACTCATTGTGTCAGACAGGGTAAGCATCGCCAAGCATGGGACTTGAAAAGGTGAGGTTGTCTGGCCGGAAGTACTCTCGCCGGCATCCGATGGGAGATCAAGACTCACTGTGTTGGACAGGTAAAGACGGAAAGGTAAAGTTTAGTCTGGACGCTTTGCCGTCATCCAACTGGTGGGCGTGCTCACCTGTTTGATGGGTTAGCCTCTCTGAAGTAGAAGGAAAAGTTAAGGTTGTCCAGCCGGGAGGCTCTCGCGACATCCGAAAGGAGATAAATACTCGTGAGTCAGATGGTTAAGCCTCGCCGGTAGGTGGACTGAAAGCTAAGGTTGCTTGGTCGACCGGGTATGTAGTGTTCGACAGGGGTTCGATATTGTGGTGCGAGCGGATGGAAAGGTAAGTTTGTCTGGCTGGGAGGCTCTCCGTCGTCCGACGGGAGATCAGGGCTCACTGTGTCAGACGGGTAAGCATTGCCAAGCGTGGGACTTGAAAAGGTAAGGTTGTCTGGCCTTACCAGTGCTCTCGCCGGCGTCCGTCAGGAGATCGGGGCTCACTGAGTCGGACAAGTAAGACAGAAAGGTAAGTTGTGTGGTCGGGAGGCTTCGCCGACATCCGTCTAAACACGGACACTCGCAGCATGGATGGGTAAGTTAGGCCGGCCGCAGGATGGGAATTTAGGAATTTAGAAGAGATTGTGAGCTCTGAGCATCTCAGAAAACAAACAAAAAAACATATTCACTCAACCGGGAAGGCTTAAGCAATATCTGATGGGGGTTCCGCACTTTCAGCATCGGACGTGTAAGTTTCACCAAGTCGGATGGAAAAGAAAGGTTTGCTCGACCGGGAAGCTCTCACGAATCCGACGTGAGTTCATTAGTGGTTCAATGTACTTGCGTCTCAAAATGGTTTTATGATGCAAAATGTATGTAAACACAGACAGTTATGTCTTAAGGGATTAAACGGACAGGACAAACCAAATTACTTCTTATATTTCAAAAGAGAGCCGTGCGTGAATGCAGCTTAATAGATCTCCTGCTGTCTATGATGTCATAGTAAAAAAACAACAGTAAAGATGAAGAAAAATCACTCAGTTCTTGAATGAAAAACGTTCAGATAATCTTAAATACTATTCTCATGTCAGTAAACTAATTAATTAATAAGGGGGACAAAAGTAGATCAAGAATCGTTCTGGAATCTGATTGTAACTCCCAGAATCTGAAATACGTGCTTTCGTGTGTCCTTCTGTTATGATTATTTCATTTATTCTCTATACTATTTATTACTAATTTCTCATTTCAGTTTTAGTTTGGCTCTAGTTTGTTATTTACTCCAGTTTATAAGTTTAAATATGCATATTAAAACTAGTGTAGACCATTTTAATTATATAATTGAATTTTCAGTTTCATTTTGCACAAAATGTTGCACACATGTATGGGAAAATGTAAATTTAAATATTAAATATATTGCCATTTTACATATTGCATTGCTATTTTGCATTAACATTTCAAATTAAATTTTGCTACACATATGCTTCCATATAGGCCTATATACAGTGTTTCCCCCCCTAGTATTATTTTAGGGGAAGCCCTTAAAAATTATATAACAGCGATTTATAATTTCAAAATATAAAGTAAAAAGTAGAAATTAATGACTAATAAGCCTATAAGTGCTCATCTGCTGGTTATAGTGGTAATTTGATGCCCCTTATTTTAAATTTTACAAAAGTGTTTGTTTACCACAAAGTATATTTTGGTCTTGCCTTTAAAAATAGTATTTGAATTATATCCTTTTTAGTGTTTTTAAAGTGCTGTAAATAGTTGTGTGAAAAACTTAAAAGTGCTTGAATTTCTCTCTCAAAAGGTTGTACAAACCCTGAAATACGTAATGTAATGAAATTAAAATATTTCTGCCACAACACCATGGTTATATTTAGTGTTACAACTTCTGTTTATATTTCAGCTCTGTTTGACATGTTTATAACCTATCTCTGTGCAGAATTTGAATGCTTCTCATTAGAGCTCACCACAGGTGGGGGACTCGAGTCACATGACTTGACTTAAACTTAAATCTAGGACTTGAGACTTGCTTTACAAATATTCGTAAAAGACTTGCCTTTGACTTTATATTCATGACTTGAGTCTTGACTCGGACTTGAGTAAAATGACTCGAAATAACTTGTCTTTTGTTCAGCAAATCCTTAGTTTATCTGCAAATAGGCGGATACACTGATAGACGTGGCTTTAAAACACTCCTGTGTGCTCCCATGTGAGCGCTCAGTGAAGAGTGTGAAACCGGTCACGAGAGATGAGGTCGAGGACTCAAATGCAGAGGAAATCAGGGTTTTTTAATAATAAAATGAAACAAATGAAGAACATAAACCACCCCGAAGGGGAAAAACAAGCAGGCAGGCAGAAGACTGGAGCACAGTCAAACATTTAACTCACATGAGACACACGAAAGACAACGGATCAGCACAGGACTGCAGACACAAGGAGACTATATAGGGAGACAAACGAGGGTAACGATGGAGACACAGCTGGAGCCACTGAAACAATGATTAAGTAACAAGATGGGAGGGGACAGACAATCGACATGGGAGCACATGGCACCAAACAAACAACAAGCCATGTGCTCAACACACAGAGACATCTGGTGGCCAGCCTGGGCACACCAGCAGGACTGTGACAGAAACCATTATCAATGTAGTCAATCACAGTTATATCTGTTGAGCGCGTGAATACAATGGCCAACAGCACTCAAATCTTTGCGGGAAATTGACATTTTTAAAATAACAATGCTGACTGTTATTGCAGCAGGAAAAAAAAGAATAACAAACAAACAAACAAACAAAAAAAACTCCAATGTGCCAGCACAACCATGCACATGCAAACAATACACTTTTCACTCATACTCAAATCACCCCCCCCCTCTCTCTCTCTCTCTCTATATTTCTCTCTCTCTCTTTATCTCTCACTCACTTACACACACACAAATAAAAAAACTCAAATTTACAAACATAAATTTGCACAAGCAAACTATTTACTTCACTCATACACACGCTCACACATTCACACAAATAATAAATCGCACTCACTCAAATCACCTCTCTCACACACACACCGATTAATAACATACAATAATCAATCCCCCTCATAAATAAGCGATTCTTCTTGTTATTATTTTGTTATAAAGGAAGGAGCTAACTTAAGGATGTGTTCAGGTCCCATAAAGTTGATGCCTGTTTGAAGAATGCCATTTGGTGGCATAAAAACCATTATACTTGAATTGTTTAATACTGAAACATTGAAACAGCTGTATCTAAATACTTTTCATGCTTTTATGTAGGCCTAATTTCAGTGACATTTTTTAGTCTATGTATTTATTTTTTATTTTTTTATTTGACACCTTTTGAGAAAAATGCATATTGCAATTTTGTGTTGCATACAAAACTCCCATAGTCCATAACTACTGTAATTTTTACTATATAAATTCAGTTAAATCATCAAACATTTTTTCTTGACAGTGACTTGCTTGACCCAAGCTACGACTTGACTTGAATTTACATTTAGCAGACACTTTTATCCAAAGCAACTTACAGGACATTCAGGCTGTAAATTTTTTGTCAGTATGTGTGTTCCCTGCGAATTGAACCCACAACCTTTGCGCTGCTAATGCAATTCTCTACCACTTAGCCACAGGAACACTGAATTGTTTGACATAAAACAGTAATTTGACTTGACTTGCTTGATTCTCACAAAAATTTACTTGGGCTTGCTTGAGACTTTAAGGTTAAGACTTGAGACTTACTTGTGACTTGCACATGTGTGACTTACTCCCTCCTCTGGGGTGGGTTGTTTTTCCTCTCACTTCAGATGCTGGAGAAAAAACAGCCAGGCTGAAGAATTCAAAGTGGTAACTTCTGTCGTGGCTCAATAATCCAGGATTGGGATGGTGGAAAGAGCAGAAGATCAGAGATCAGGCAGAGATCTGTTGATGCCACCGAGGAAACAGATTTACCTAATGCGTTAGTTAAACCAAAAATGTTCATCACTCACCGTCATGCCATTCCAAACCTGTAAAACTTTTGTTCATCTAAACAAATGTAGATATTTTTATGAAATATGAGACATTTCTGCCCCTCCATTTCACAGTTTATGCAACTACTACTTTCAAGCCTCAGAAAGGTAGTAAAGAAGACATAATTCAAGTAATCCATGTGAACCCAGTTGTTTACCCTCAATTTTATGAAGTGATGTGAATGTTTTGTGTGTGCAAAAAAACATTGCATTTTTATTTACAAAATAATGTTCACGAGAGCACCATGATGCATCAGTGTTGCGTTGGCGTGAGAGCTGGCCATCTCATGGTGATTTTGTGAAAACGCGTTTGAGATACATAATTTGTGAATAAAGACATACTATATTTGTTGTTGCTGTTTTTTGCATACACAAGGCATCTTTTAAAAATATCTTCATTTGTGTTCTGCACAAAAGGGTCTTATGGGTTTGGAGCAACATGAGGTTAAGTAATTAATGACAGATTTTATTTTATAATGACACATATTTTTGGGTGAAATATTTTCTAATGTGGTTATAATTGGTCATTGTTCTCTTTTAAAAAAAAATCAATATTTTAAAGATTTATTGTTTTGAAAAATTATGTTTATACAGAAAAGATGGATTAATTTGATGAAAAGTTACAGTAAAGACTTCTAAATAGTACAAAAACTATTTTAAATTTTCAAATAAATACTGCTCTTCTATTCAATACACTTCTATTCAAAGAATACTGAAAAATATCATGGTTTCCACAAAAATATTGGGCAGCACAACTGTTTAATAATCAGAAATGTTTTTTTGAGCAGCAAATCAGCATATTAGTATGATTTCTGAAGGATCATGTGAAGAATCATGTCCAAGATGGCGCCGAGTATGGCAGCCGTGTTGCGAACTCCGAGAAAACTTTGCAGTTTTTCGTATGTTTTATTTGTTGTTTTACATGTTAGATGTTGTTAGTATAACTGTCTACGATAGACACACGCTTTTAAACACTAAACATTGGACCGCGACGAAAGATACGTAGCCAAAAAAGAGGACAGAGAGCTGGCGTTCTCGTCAGACTGAGACTGATTTTGCTGGCTAACGTTCAGTCACTGGACAACAAACTCTGTGAACTGCGGGCGCGCATCTCATACCAACGAGAAACAAGGGACTGCTGCGTTATTTGCCTCACAGAAACCTGGATATCTGCAATGGTTCCAGACTCAGCCATCGAGCTAACTGGGTTCTCCGTGCATCGCTCTGACAGAACGAAAGAGTTCACAGGGAAAAGCAGAGGTGAGGGCGTTTGTTTCTATATCAACAACTCGTGTTGTGATGAAAGGAACATACACTCTATTAAATCTTTTTGCTCCCCTGATCTGGAATTTCATATGCTTCTGTGTCGACCATTCTGGCTACCGAGGAATTTACAGCGATCATAATCACGGCTGTTTACATTCCCCCTCAAGCCAACACAGACCAGGCACTCAAGGAACTGTACGGGAATATAAGTGAGCAGGAAACCGCGTACCCAGATGCAGCGTTTGTTGTTACGGGGGACTTTAATATAGCCAACTTAAGAAAAATAGCTCCAAAATACTTCCAACACATCACATCAACATGCGTGGAGATCGTGTACTGGACCACTGCTACTCCCCTTCCGGGACGCATGCAAATCCCTCCCCCGCCCACCTTTCGGCAAATCGGATCACTCTTCCGTTCTGCCTCCTGCCTGCTTATAGGCATACCCTAACCTAACCCTGACTGGAGGCCCATTGCTCTGACCCCCCATCTTCAGCAAGTGTTTTGAGAAGCTCGTCAAAGACTACATCTGCTCTGTGCTGCCTGCTTCACTGGACCCACTACCATTTGCATATCGCAGTAACCGTTCCACAGATGATGCTATTGCCTTCACCCTGCACACTGCTCTCTCCCACCTGGAAAATAAGAACACCTATGTGAGGATGCTGTTCGTGGATTATAGTTCAGCATTTAACACCATAGTGCCTGCCACACTGGTTGCGAAGCTTCAGAGTCTGGGACTGAACAGATCTCTGTGCAGCTGGATCCTGGACTTCCTGAAAGGCAGAAGTCAGGTGGTCAGAATGGGCAACAACACCTCATCTCCCCTGGTCCTCAACACTGGTGCTCCGCAGGGCTGCGTTCTCAGTCCACTCCTGTACTCCCTGTACACACACGACTGTACAGCTACACACAGCTCCAATGTCATCGTCAAATTTGCTGATGACACAATCGTGATAGGCCTGATCACCGACAACGATGAGATGGCCTACAGAGAGGAGGTGAGTTCCCTGGCTAAATGGTGTCAGCTGAACCACCTCTCACTCAACATCGACAAGACCAAGGAGCTGGTGGTGGATATCAGGAGACAGAGCAGAGTACACACACCCATCACCATCGACAAGACACCTGTGGAGCGGGTAAACAGCTTTAAGTTCCTCGGCGTTCACATCACTGAGGATCTCACATGGTCTCCTCACACAGATGCAGTGCTGAAGAAGGCACATCAGCGTCTCTTCTTCCTGAGACGGCTGAGGAAGTTTGGAACGAGCCCCAGAATCCTCAGATCCTTCTACACCTGCACTGTGGAGAGCATCCTGACCGCTGCTGCATCACCGCCTGGTTTGGAAACAGCACCGCTGGCAACCGCAAAGCTCTGCAAAGGGTCGTGCGAACTGCCCGCCATATTGTTGGAGGTGAGCTTACCTCCCTCCAGGACATCTACACCAGGCGGTGTATAAGGAAAGCCAGGAGGATCGTCAAGGACTCCAGCCACCCGTCCCACAGACTGCTCTCTCTGCTGCCCTCGGGGAGACATCTCCGCAGCATCCGATCCCGCACTAGCTGACTGAGGGATAGCTTTTTCCCTCAGGCTATCAGGCTAATGAACAGTCAGAAATAACTCACCTACATCACACTCCCACTCACACAACATGCCATGCACTGCACTTTAACACAGTTCAACTGGACTACACGCACACACTGCACTAACACAACCCATCTGCTATCACTGGATACCATACAATGCACATCCACGACATTGCATATGTATAATCTATTGCACCTTTGCACAACTATCTGTTGCACAACTAATCTGTTGTATAATGCATAATCTGTTGCACCTTCACATATTACTGTGTATAGATGTGTACATAATGTAGAATGTGTACATACGGTGTATAATGTGTATTGATAACTAAGTATGTCTTTATAGTACACTGTGTGTACTGAGTATATATATGTGTTTTTTTGCACATTGTCTTCTGTACTGTCTTCTGTAAGTATGTACTGCCTATATGTAAATTGTTTTTTTGCACTGTCTGGAGCACGCTCTCAAGAATTTCACTCACCAAGACACTTGTGCTGTGGTGATGTGACAATAAAAGTGATTTGATTTGACACTGCGACTGAAGTAATGATGCTGAAAATTCAGTTCACAGGAATAAATTACATTTTACAATGCATTCATATAGAAAACAATTATCTGTAGTTATATTTCACAATATTACTGTTTTTACGGTATGTTTGATCAGATGCAGGCTGAAGATGTGATCAGGAAAGTGTCTTTTTTACGTGAAAGATGTATTTCATGTGTCAATAAATGTTTTGGTACTCTTTTGTGAATTGTCTTATTTTGACCGTAATTATGAATATGAAATATAAATATAATCAATGAATTCACGGTTGTAATAAGGCCTGAAAATACGTATTTTCAACTTTAACTTTACAACCACATTTAGACGTAATTTGTACGTCTTTTTATAGACGTCTTTTTGACGACCCGAAAAAGACGTCTTTTCACCTTTCACTTTTCAACCAAATTTTGACGTTGTTTAGACGTCTGGCATTGTCGTCTTTTCGACGTCTTTTCAACGTGTTTTTGCTGGGTGGGATATCCCTGAATATGCTGTGATGTCCACTTCGTCCACTTGCGCTAGGACTGGAATTGAGAACCGCTGGATCCACTTTATTACTCCCTTTCAAGACACGATGCCACAGAGAAGGTTGTGAAGTAGGCCCCTCTTTGCCAAGATCTGCAAGTCAAAAGCTAGCAGGTTACACCAGATTGCTGGATTCAGAGTCCAGAGTGCTAACCATTACACCATGGAACCAAGCAGCAGCATGAGCATCTGCCCTTCTGTTTTCAGTGTAGAAATGACTCAGAAGGAGGCTCTGAGAAAAGCAGCTGACATGCAAGCACTCCCGGCTCCCCTCTGCCGAAACCCCGGCCGAACGAGAGACCTTTAGATTTTCAGTCTAAAGCTCTCCCAACTGAGCTATTTGGCTACTTTGCCTAGGTGCACCAATCTCTAACTGTCTAACTACAACCCAACTACAACCGAGCTAACTGCTCAACGCAACGCAAGCCGTACGTTGAAAGACAACAAATACCTAACAAAGATGATCTTGTGGTTAGTCCTAGCAGTGCTGCTCTTCAAAAGCTTTTCACTTTTTGTTCTGATTATGGTCATGAACAAGATATTTTATATAATCCTGAAAAGACTATGGTTATGATTAGCAGAACTTGCATGGTTTTGCATGGTAACCGTTATCTTGAGGACAAACAGTCTATCGTCGGTCTGTCAAGGTACAAAAAATGACAAATTATGAAATTAACAATGACACTGAGAAGCAGTTTGAATTGGATAAGTTGCTGATTATTTGTTAGCTCGGTTTCATTTAGTGAAAAGTTTCATTAACTTTTTCTCAGTGCTCAGGTGGCAGTTAGGAATAAGGCTACAAAACATCTGTAAAAAAAAAAAAAAAAAAAAAAAAAAAACAGAGGAACAATAATAACAACAAACACAGGCTGGAATGCCATCTTGCCTGCGGTCTGCTGTGGAGTGACTGAGATGCAAAATAATTGCAGAGCAAGCCAGGCAGAAGTCCAACCTAGAATCTTCTGATCCATAGTTAGACATAAATAATAATAATAATTTAATAATTTGTTACATTTTATATAGCGCTTTTCTAGACACTCAAAGTGCTTTACATAGTAAGGGGGCTATCTCCTCATCCACCACCAATGTGCAGCATCCACCTGGATGATGCGACGGCAGCCATAGTGCGCCAGAACGCCCACCACACACCAGCTTATTGGTGAAGAGAGGAGACAGAGTGATGAAGCCAATCAGTGTATGGGGATGATTAGGAGGCCATGATGGTCAGAGGCCAGTGGGCTAGTTTGGCCAGGATGCCGGGGTAACACCCCTACTCTTTTTCGAAGGACATCCTTGGTTCAAGGTTGACCAAGGTTCAAGGTTCTTTATTATTTGTCACATACACAATCATACAGGGTATAATCAGTAGTGAAATGTAGGACAGGACAGGTCCGCTCAATGGAAAGTGCAAAAAAAAATAATAATAATAATAAGATAGAAAATAAAATAAAAAAACATAAGCAATAAAAACAATGAAACATAACACAAGAGAATATATATATAAATATAGGTGAGAATGAAAAAGGGAACAAATAATAAAATAAATAAGATGTGCAATGAGATAAAATGTGCAATACTTTATACTGTGAATAATAAATATTAATAAAAAATAAAAAACACGGATGTGCAAGAGAATGTGCAAATAGGTTGTACCGGGTATGTACACATAGCAGCAGTGTGGATGATGGAGAATAATGGATGTGTTTACAGTTTATTAAATTGAGTCCTGTGGATGTAATGATGTTATGAGACTGAGTTTAGGAGCCTGATGGCCTGAGGGAAGAAACTCCTCCTCAGTCCTTCAGTCTTTGTCTTTGCCTAAAAATCCTGGGATTTTTAATGACCACAGAGAGTCAGGATCTTGGTTTAACGTCTCATCCGAAGGACGGTGCTTTTTCCAGTATAGTGTCCCCTTCACTATACTGGGGCATTAGGACCCACACAGACCACAGGGTGAGCACCCCCTGCTGGTCTCACTAACACCTCTTCCAGCAGCAACCTAGTTTTTCCCAGGAGGTCTCCCATCCAGGTACTGACCAGGCTCAACCCTGCTTAGCTTCAGTGGGCAACCGGTCTTGGGCTGCAGAGTGATATGGCTGACATGTTATCGATTGTGCAAAGGCTGGTGCCCATTAGTCGTGGTAAAGTAGCAAGAAGAGGCACAGCAATGTGAGTTCGTGCCCCACTCTGACCAATGATGAAATTCAGTGAATGTGTCTGTTTGATGCTGCTGGTGCACGTGTGTGTCCTCATCATTGTCCCCCTCACTTTAATCAAACATTTTATTTAGTTTACAATTTTTTTCTCAGTACTCAGGTTGCAGGTAGGAATCAGGCTGTAAAACATCTGTTAAAAAACAAAAAACAAATAGAAGAACAACAAATAACAAGAAACACAGCCTGGAAAGCCATCTTGCCTGCGGTCTGCTGTAGAGTGACCGCGACACAAAAAATCTCCAGAGTGAGCCAGCCAAGAGTTGAACCTAGAATCTTCTAAGCTGTAGTCAGAAACGCATTATCCATTGCGACACTGGCCCACCAGTTGCTGGGTCTTGTGCTTGCACAAGTTTTGTCCGTCTTGGATGTGCTCAAGATCAGTTTCTGTTTCTGCAGATAATTGGTCCACTGGGACTACATGAAAAAGGTGAATATTTAGTTTAAATTTGTATTTATGTCTTTCAATATGACCCATATACATTTAGAGTTAGTGTGACAACAAATATCGAAACCTCTATGAATACTTTGGTAAAACTTACAGCTATGTGCTCCAGGAGAGAGTGCTGGCTTTGATTGAGTGTGCGGTGAGCTGGACATCACTGGTGATGGAGGGACCACAGACAGTGAATACGTAGAGCTGGTGAGAGGAGATGTCACTGGTGATGGAGGGACCACAGACAGTGAATACGTGGAGCTGGTGAGCGGAGATGTCACTGGTGATGGAGGGACCACAGACAGTGATGACGTGGAGCTGGTGACAGGAGATGTCACTGGTGACGGAGGGACCACAGACAGTAATGACATAGGGCTGGTTGCTGGAGGGGTTGGCGATGATTCTGCAGACACTAATGCTTCTGAAGAGGCAGCAGGTGTCCGTTCTGTGTCAAAGGTGGGGACAGTGATGTCCTGAAACTCCTCAAGTTCAGCATATCCTTCATCCACCTCTACACCAACCTCAGAGGTCTCTGACTCTTCAATGGCCAACTTGTAGTCCTGCAGAACTTTACCAGTTTGCTGGAAAAGATATTCCACTCCAATAAGCTCACCTTTACAATATTAAAACGTTGACAATTAGATAACATTGTAACAGGTTCTCTGTTACTTATGTAGCAGAAGTCCTCTTAGAGCAGCACTGTCATTACTCACCTGAACATTAGAGGGCGCTCTGTTAAAGAAATGCATAGAATTCACCTATTTAAGGTAGCAAAGAAGGAGAAATGACAGGAAGTTAATTCTCTGTTGTTTGGAGAAGCTTACCTCATGGTGGTTCGGGCCTTTGGACCCTGTTTGAGGAACTTTATAGTTCTAAGCTCATCCAGGGTTTCTGTTCTGAGCATGTATGGATTATTTGGTGGCTAAATAATCGGAGCAGTCTGGAACTAGGAGAACTGACTTACATCTACTGCTTAAAAGCAACGCTGGACGTCAAACATCTCTTTTCTGATTGAACTTTGCTGGGAATCATCTTGACATTCAAGTACTGTTATTTTTGCACTTCATGTTTCAACAAAGACTGAGCAAGGTCTAAAGGCATCTTTACACAGCAAAGGCGGCACAGAAACCAAAATCTGGAGCGGCATAAAACCACGAAAATGTGCATTACACAGACCGTTTAATGCTGTTCTGAAGCGGCATAAATGCATTTACACAGGAATGTTGTGGGACACATATAGGCTACCTTTTAAAATAACTACAATTTTGCAATCTTGCGCTGGACGTTTGTCACAATGTTAGCTTCTGTGGTACTGACAGTCATTTTCTTTTTCTTAACAAAATTGTTCCAACTGGAAAAAACTCTTAAAAGAAATGATGAATTACTGCATCGGGAACATCACCGCACGATTAAAAGAGGCCAAAATTTGTTTCAAAAAGCCAGAAAGTCACTCAGGCGTAGACACAACAAACGAAAATTATTGATACTGGCGTTAGCTTTCCAGGGGAGACAGCAGATGTCGTCAGACCGTCGTGTGTGGGTGAAATGTCGTCCACAAGGAGATGTTTTTTGGAATGTAACGGTACACAATTTTAGTGATACTGACTGGATTAAGCATTTCAGGATGAGTCGAGATATTTTTATGTACTTGGCTAATGAACTCAAAGCAGGTTACAAACTGGCGAAAGCCAATTGATTACAGACGACGACTTGGCGCTGTGATTTGGTGGTTTGCTACACCCTGTGAGTACAGGACTGTGGCTGAATTGTTCGGCATCGGCGAGGCGACATTGTGTAAACTCATTCGTGAAGTTTGCCGTGGAATTCAACGATTAATGCTCAGAAAATACATTCATCTTCCATATGGCCCTGAACTTGAACACGCATTATCTGGTTTTGCCAGTCGAGGAATGCCTTTTTGCGTGGGTGCTATTGACGGTACACACATCCCAATCATATCACCGAGAGAAAACCCCGCAGACTATCATAATCGCAAAGGCTGGCATTCAATAATCCTACAAGGCGTAGTAGATCACAAAATGTGGCAAGTAAATACAGACAATTTTCTTTCCTTTTGGTTAATTAACTATTTTGGCTACTAATCACAATTTGCTGCATTTTGTTTATAGTTTCACAGATGTTTTCGTTGGGTGGCCTGGAAGGACACATGATGCTAGGGTACTGGCAAATTCCGATATTTATTGTCTTGCTGAGCATCGACAGGGTGGTTATCTTTAAGCAAGAGAGGTGAGAGAAGTGCTTGAAAAATAGTCTGTGACAATTTGGGAACTATAGGCTGGAGCACACATTATCATTTTAATTATTTGCTAGAATTATTAACATTTTTAATATTCATATTTCATAGCCCATAAATGTTTTTTCCTGTTATTTATCTATACTGTAATAGTCAAACTAAATCTTTGAACATTGAACAATCCATTAAATACTATATTTTTATTTTATTATTTGTTTTGATTTAGCACTCAGGGCACATTAATGGCTTGGAGATTCCTCTATATGTAATCAGTGACCCGGCCTATCCCTTGAAAAAATGGCTGATCAAAGCCTTCCTAACAGTGTTACACTCATCGGTTGAGCTCGGCAAGGATAGTTGTGGAGAACGCATTTGGACGCCTTAAAGGAAGGTGGAGATGCTTACTGAAAACAAATGACATTAATATTAACACCTTGTCAGATGTAGTGCTAGCCTGCTGCATTCTGCATAATTTCTGTGATTCCACCATGAGCAATACCTGGACAACTGGGACTGTCCTCAAGAATGCGTGGAAAGAGCTGTTGTTGACAACAGGGATGACAGTGCATCTGCTGTTTCCTTTCGTGATGCCTTGCTGACCATTGTTTGCAGAACTAGTTGCTGTATTAATGTAAACTTTAAGCGTTTGCACCAAAAAAATTTAAATATGTAGTATTAATGAATTTATTTGTAATGTAATTGTTATATTTGTTTTGTTCTGTTACATTTTTTATATATAAAACAGATTTATACAGACAACTACAATAGAACATAAGTCTGAACAATAGGCTACTTTTTTAAACGATTAAATAATTAATTCAAACATTTACTTGTTTGGTGAACAGTACTCATTTTTCATGCTTTAACATTTCAGGCTTCAGAACTTAAAGTTATACTGGAGAATATGCATAAATCAAATCAAATGCCTGCATTACAAATATGCCTAGTCACCCAAAACTGAAAAATCTGACATCATTTACTCACCCTCATGTTGTTTTCAAACTCTGTATCCAAAGTCATGCATCTTTGTACTACATACATGAGGGTGAGCAAATGATGACAGAATTTTCAGTTTTGGGTGACTTGCCCCTAAAACCATCAAGATTTATAAGTAGGTCATCACCCTTTCAAAAGGGCTCCTCCTCATCACTATAACTGTGTGGCACTGTGGATGGTGCAGCATCTCGTGAGGCAACATGAACTGATGATGTTCCAGACCTCCACTGGTGAGTAAAGGGCTGACGAACAGTTGACTGGGCACCATGTGGAGGAAATATACTTGCTAAGATGTTGCCAAACTGGCTAACAGCCTCCTGTTGCATTGCCCGCATCTCCCTGGTCATTTCCAACACTGTTTTCTGTGCTGAAGTTTCTGCTTCCTTCTCCCACTCCCTCTGCATTCGCAGCAGTTGCTCCTCTCTGGCAAATAACTTTTCCTCTGACTCGTTGAGGTGATTTAGGAATGCAGCACTCATTGCCTGAGCATGGTCTGCCTTAGACATTTTTCTTTTTTTCGCAGGGGGATGGCTTGTCATTTCTGGTGTGCCTGTAGATGAGAAGAAAAAAAATTAAGATTGTACTCAAGTTAGATGGGATTTGACTAAACGTCACATGCATAATAAATGATCTTTTTGATTTGAAACACGTTCAGAATCAATGCTGTTTGTAATTAATAATGAGGTTCATCAAAAGAAAGCACATGGAAATGTACTCATATTAATGTATTAAGCTAATTTAATTCAGTGGGAACAACTGAGAATTTCTAATTTTCTCCGATATGTGTTTTTTGTCCAGTTATAAATAAATACAATATGCAGACAAGCGAATATGAACTTAGTTGGAGTGACAGTGAAATAAAATAGAGTATAATTTTAGTTATTTTAATACTAGCCATTTATGATACAATTTTTCATCTTAACGTGAGAGTGAAATCAGAAAATGTACTCCTTGTTGGTGGACAAATGTATTCATCATCTCCATCTTCGGTGGCGCTGTCAGTTTGAGATTGCGCTCTTTCTTCTGTCTGTGTCAAGCATCCAACAGCATTTACCGGCAAAGCACATTGACGTGTAATATATATGATCCCCAGATATTATCACACAGATCATAATAAGCGAATGATTTGGCAGTCATCCCACTCGTGTAGTTGTGGCCTTTTGTTTTTAGGTAAAGACTTTTCAGACTTTTGAGCTGAGCCGTAACCTGTTTTCTATCTCTCTGCACACCGCAAAGACGAAGTTTATCAGCAATAGTACTGTACACATTGCTGTCTCTTACAGTTCCGTCAATTTGCCGGTTAATTTCCTGAATGAATCAAAACAGCATTGCGTCGCCTTGATACTAGGGACTGAGGTGGGTCAGACCCGGCATATTTTAGGTCTGCTTTTATGTGGCATTGCAATCTTTACACTGATTCTTAGCAGACACAGACCCGCTTTAGAGCAGCCTTAAATCGGCTGTGTAAAGAACCTTAAGTGATGACAAG